>CP129453.1:51147500-51335000 GCA_030445155.1 Quercus variabilis
TTACCTCATTAGTACAAAGGTGATAGTGTTCACTGATCATGCAGCACTTCGTTATTTGTTTGGCAAGAAGGATGCTAAGCCTAGGCTAATTCGATGGATCCTTCTTCTTCAAGAATTTGATTTGGAAGTTCGAGATAAGAAAGGAAGTGAAAATTCAATTGCTAACCATCTCTCTCGGTTGGAGCAAGAGGAAGTAAGACCAGATTTAGTGATCCAAGAAACATTCCCTGATGAGCAGTTGTTTGCATGTGAGATCAAGCTTCCTTGGTATGCTGATATTATAAACTTCCTAGCTTGTAAGGTATTGCCACCAGATCTTACTTACCACCAACGTAAGAAGTTTTTGCATGATGTGAAATATTATCTTTGGGATGAGCCTTTGCTTTTCAAAAGATACCCTGATCAAATCATCCGAAGGTGTGTGCCAGAAGAGGAGATGCAAGCCATTCTCCATCATTGCCATTCCTCATCATATGGAGGACATTTTGGAGTAACACGAACAGCAGCTAAGGTACTTCAAAGTGGTTTCTTTTGGCCTTCTATTTTTCGTGATAGTTATACTTTGGTGAAAACTTGTGATCAGTGCCAACGTATGGGAAATATTTCAAGGCGTCAAGAGCTACCATTGAAAAATATCTTAGAGGTTGAGTTATTTGATGTTTGGGGAATTGATTTTATGGGTCCTTTTCCTCCTTCTTTTGGCTTTGTTTATATCTTGTTGGCAGTTGATTATATGTCAAAATGGGTGGAGGCAATTGCTACAACAACAAACGATGCAAAGGTAGTGCTCAAATTTCTGCATAAGAACATATTCACAAGATTTGGCACTCTACGAGCTATTATTAGTGATGAAGGAACCCACTTTTGCAACAAGTTGTTCGACAACCTTCTCTCTAAATATGGTGTGAAGCACAAGATAGCACTTGCCTACCATCCTCAAACTAATGGCCAAGCTGAAATTTCAAATAGAGAAATCAAGAATATCCTTGAGAAGATGGTCAACACCAATAGAAAGGATTGCGCAAAGAAGCTTGATGATGCTTTGTGGGCATACCGTACAGCTTTTAAAACACCTATCGGGATGTCTCCTTATCGATTAGTGTTTGGAAAAGCATGTCATCTCCCTGTTGAGTTGGAGCATAAAGCTTATTGGGCTGTAAAGAAGTTTAATCTTGATTTGAAGGCAGCAAGGGAAAAGCGACTTCTTCAATTGAATGAGATGGATGATTTTCGGAATGATGCTTATGAAAATGCAAAGATCTACAAAGAACGAACAAAGAAGTGGTATGATAAACAGATTCTTAGGCGTGAGTTTGCTCCAGGATAGCAGGTTTTACTCTTCAATTCACGACTAAAACTCTTTCCGGGTAAGTTAAGATCAAGATGGACAGGTCCTTATACAATTGACAAAGTTTCCTCTTTTGGAGCAATAGACTTGAAGGACAAGGCAGGACATATATTCAGAGTTAACGGTCAAAGATTGAAGCATTATTATGGAGAACAAGTGGAGAGGAATTGTGCATTTATTCCTCTTGGAGATCCAAATTGATGAAGATTGAAAAGTTTGGCTGTAGACTATAAAACAAGCGCTTATGGGAGGCAGCCCATAAAACTTTCTTTTATTTTTATTTTTTTTATATATTTTTTTATTATTTATTTGAATAATTTGGATTTTGATGCTGGTCTATTTTGCAGGAATAAAGAGCTGAAAATTACAAACTAATGCGGATTCACCATAAAACCAGGGAAGTTCCTTTCATTTCTTCAATCTGTCTCACTTTTGAATTACAATAAGGACATTGTTTGGTTTAAGTTTGGGGGTGTAAACTCCTATAGTCTTGAGTTGTTGGATTCTCTTATCAAGCATGCATTTGAGTATGATTGAATTCACTATGACTTTGAAATTTGTGATTGAGGATGGTTTTGAGAAAAATTTTCAAAAAAATTTGCTATTATGTCAGGCAGAGTTTTGTGGGTACTTTGATTTAAATCTTTGTCCTTGAAAATAATTGAGCACATAGTCATTTTTTTTCTTTACTCCATTTTGCTTATGAAGAGAAGGAGTTGAATTAACTGGGTCAGGAAAGTTCAATCTTGCTTTGCTCTAGAATCTGTTGATGGATCCTTGAGGCGAAATCCTAGTTGACACCAAACATTAGAGAAAGGATCTAGGCAATTTTTTTTGTCACAACCAAAAAGCTTTCCCAGCCGTCCTGATTATCACGCCATCATTGCACGGTGTATTCCCATAGTCAACCCCCTTAAGCCTTATTTTACATGAGCCTTTATTTGTTCTTTTAACTACATAAACCATTCCCATTCTAAGCCTGAAAACCCATGAATTTACCTTACATTTTGAGAAAATATTTTGGTGGAAATTTGCATTTAAAGAGAAAGTTAGTTCAAATTAAATTATCCACATTATGTTTGCTCTATTTGATCAAAGTGTGAAAAGAAAAGAGAGTGAAAGGCAAGAATTGAAAAAGGGTTAAAGTGGTTGAAAATCAGAAAAGGCTATGAGTATCAAGGTGGCTAAAAAAAAAAAAAAAAAAAACCAAAAAACTCCACTTATTGAGTATAGCAACAATATTGTCATCAGTATGAGCATATTGTCGAGAAAGAGCTATGGTGTGGATCTTGTGGATATCTCTTTTATTGTTCTTTCTACCAAGTATTTTCCTAGTTTGCTTTGATATTCCCATATCCATTTCTTTCTTAGCCCTCACCCTGTGGCCTGTCATTACAACCTTGATTAAAGACCTTTTGATCTCTGATTTTGGTGTTTGATTACATTAGTGGAGAGGATTTCTGAAAATTGGACTTATGGGGTGAAGTTTTGAGAGATTTATTTTGATTTCAGTTGTTCTACTTTTATCTGAATTTGCTGGTGGTTTGGAGTTAAATTGACTATATCACACACACACACTCAAGGACTTAGCTTTAGGTTGAAGTAAATGCTTAACTCTTGCTTGACAAATTGCTAAATTTTTGATTGATTTTCCTGCTATCCTTGATGTTAAAAGAGTAAGTTACTAGTGATGAAATCTAAATTCAAATTATGGCTTGGTGACTGATGATATTTCTCTATGGGGTCTAGCTGATAGTGTCTATGGTTGTCTTTTATTTTATTTTCTTTTTGTTTGAGGACAAACAAAGTTCTAAGTTTGGGGGTGTTTGATGACTTGCATAATTTGGCATAATTTATCACTTCTCAACTTTAAGCTTTAGTCTAATTTTATTTATTTTTTGTTGATTTTAGACTTCATTATTGTGATTTAAATTTTATTTCAGATTTGAAGGAAATAAAGATTTAACCAAATGAAAGAGAACTGAAACAGAGGGCTGAAGAAAGCAAGGTTTTGGGCTGAAAAAGTGCAACATGTTTGAGAAAAAGGAGTGGGCTGATTAAGTGAATGGGCTGAAAAGAAATTCGTTTGTGGGCTGAAAAGAGCACCATGTCTAAAGCAGAAAAGGGCACCACGTTTGAGAAATAAAAGAAGCGGAACTGAAAGAAAAGAAGGCAGAAAAAAAAAACGCTGAAACAGAGCAACGTTTTGGGCTGAAACAGAGGCTGAAACAAAGGAACGTTTTGGGATGAAACAGGGGCTGAAAGGAGCAACGTTTTTGGGCTGAAAGGAGGACGTTTTAGGGCTGAAGAAAGCAAGGTATTGGGCTGAAACAGTGGGCTGAAAAAGACAAAGAAAAGGGCACCACATCTAAAAGAAAAAAGGGCAACACGTCTGAAAGGAAACAGCGGCAAAAACCGAAAGAGGGAGGTGCTGAAAAACTGAAACAGGCTCTGAAACTGAAGAGAAAAAAGGCTGAAACAAAAAAGAAGAGAAGCTGAAATAGGGGCTGAACAGAGGAACGCTGAAGCAAATTTTTTAGCGTTTATTTTCCCTTCAAATCTTCTTAGAAAAATTATGGTGAATTCGTTATTGTTGAATTTAATTTTTAGCATGAACTAAATTTTCTTTATTCTAGGAAAACGATGTAATCTAGTTCCGAACTATGCTTGCTTTTCTATGTTAATTTGAATTAATTCTTTTCATGTTTGTCTGACTTATTCTGAGTTTATTGCTTCTAATTAACTGGCCATTAATTAGATGATTTTGATCTTGTGATTTGCTGTCGAAAGAGGGAATTATAGGATAGATCTTAAATATTTCAGCATAGGTAAATATAGAGATCGAAAGACTTGTATGAACCTATGTAGTATTAAAATCGTTGGTCTTAATGCTTTCTTGCTTTATTAAATTACATACCCTTGTGTAAATTGATGAACAAGATGGTTTCCAATTGACTATCGAAAGAGGCTTTTGGAAGAGTGTGGAGATTACTAACAAATAGAGAGAATTAAATTCAATTAGCTAGATGAGTAAAGCATAGTGAGGGATTAGGTGAAATCGATTTCCTAGAAGTTTTCTTCCCATTAATTTGATCTTTGAACAACATATTTTTTTCCTCTGCTTATTTTCTTTAATTTGATTTTATTTTAAATTCCAATTACAACAACCTTAGTGACTTCTCTAGATAAAATTGAGATTAGCATAATTTTGGTATTTGTCAAAAGTAAGTTACCAATCCCTGAGGACGATACTCTTTTCATCACTTTACTATAAAACTACGATATTGTGCACTTGCAGTTTTGCACCGATCAAGTTTTTGGCGCCGTTGTCGGGGATCGAAATGTGGGTAATATGGGTATATATAGTGTGGGTACAGAAAGTGTGATTCAGACTTGAGAGGTTGGCAGAACAGAATGACTCGCGAGTGTCTCGTGGGAAGGCCTTGCCCGCGAGATACTCGCGAGACACAGCTGTCTCCACTTGGCCTGACTCTTCGCATATCAGCATGTGCAAGACACATGTATCACTTCACGGGAAGCTAAGTCGCGACATACCTGCAAGAAATCTTCAGTCTTCAAATGCTTATGTCTTCACACTCTCACTCTCTAACACACAACCCTTACAATGAAATCTCACAACAAATACAGCGTACAACAGATTGAATATAATTACAATCAAATTTGGCACGAAATATAAGCCAACAAAAACATATAGTTGTAAATAATAACTTTACAATCTCCCCCTTTGGCTATTCTATGACAAAACCCCTAAAACAGACTCTAGACTTAAACGCGAGTTTAGGAACATTGGCAAAACTCACTCACACCTAATCTAGAAACTGTGAAGCTCTTGAACCATAGTGACAAATATCTCCTGAAACACAACAACACAATAAGTTCATTGTTATGTAGAAAACTTGTAATGAAAGATGGAACAAGCACAAAGTGATCAAGCAAAATGGAATAAAGACAATAGACCATGGCTTGACCAAACACGCAATCACTATACAATAGTGATCATAATGGTCATTCACACAAGGAATGAACATCCGGATATGCAAGCAAATAAGCTTAATTGCAAACTATCATTTGCATGTCCAACACTCAACCAATGCATAAAAACATATATGCATCTAGGAACAGTCCTACATAGGCACAAAAGTGAGGCACTTAAGACATAATAGCAATATTTTAAAAGTACAAAAGAAATGCTACAAAAACATTGAGAGAATCACAAAATAAACAGAAACAAAACTGAGATTAAACCAGAGTATTTAAGTTTAAAACATAAGCAATAAAAACAGTAAGCATAAAATAGCAGTTATAAAAACTAAAATAACCAAAGATAAACCGTTTATGAACCAATAACCAATGCTTATAAGTCTAAAACTATGCTCCCCCTTAACACTGTGCAAGCTTTTCCTCAGCTCCGCCTCAAAAATTTCTCCCCATTTTTAACCGGAATGGCCAAAGAGGCTAAAATTGATTTGACTCTGAATCTGAGCCCTGCTCCATAGACAAGTCTTGTATCTGTGAGGACAAAGCAGTGATTTGTCCTTAGAGGTAGGCAAACTGGGTCGCGGTGTGATGCACATGGGAATCAAGCACTGTAGACATCTAGTCCATTTTAGCTAGTAAGAGATCAAGTTTGCTCAAGCCTTGTGTTGGAGTCGAAGATGATGGCTGATCCACGGCCTTTGGAGCAGAAGTGAACCTGTCAATTTCCTCCTCTGTATCTCCACCCTCGTCTTGCTCAACACGTGGCGGTGGTATGGTATGCGCACCAGTCTTGGATCCTTTGATGTGTGCTGTGCTCCTAGTCAATGTATGACCACCAATGGGATAGTCCCTTTGAACTGCTGTGAGGCCACTAGGAAGTTTGAGCTTTGCTTTAGCAATGAAGCCCATAATCAGAGAGGGAAACGACATTACAGTCCTTGTATTCTGCTTTTTAATGCTCTTCTTCAGGACATGGATGATATGACCACAAATGTCTATCTCCTTATGGGTAAAAAGATCATACAGGAATCTTGTTCTTGGAGCAGATAGTGTGGTTAGGTTGGTGACTGGATATAGATTATGAATCATCACATAACTCAGTGTTCTCATCTCCGGAGAAAATTTGATTGTGTTCATGGATGATTTCTTTGGTTCACCACCAAGAACTGTAATCATCTCAGCAGTAGAGCCTAATCTGTCCTCATATGCAATTGTAATTGGTTGAGATGGAGGACGAATTTCCAAAAAATCTTGGATGATCTCTCTAGTAATCACAAATTCTTTGTGTCTTACCCAGCACTCGATACGATCTCTGTTGACAGTTGCATTTGAGAAAAACTCCTTGATTATCTCAGAATAAACAACCCTAACTGGATTCAACAACTTGGTCCAAGTTCTATCTTTGAACACTTCAGGGATGAATGTGTCCTTAAGAGTTTCTAATTGAACCACCCTCTCCATGATGATCGTCTTGTCCTTATAGCAGTCATTATACTTCATATCTGCTTCAGCAGACTTGAAATGATTAGAATTAGTGCGTGCACGCTTTGAAGTTGGTTTCTTTATAGTTGTATGCTTGGTTGGAGCCATCAGTATAACAACAGAACCAGAAAAGAACCAAGTCCACAAAGCACAAGTAGAACATAAAACTTGATTAGATTCAAGTTAGTTCCATAATAGAGACAAAATTAGCCAAAAACAGAGCGTAATCAACTCTTAACAACATGCTAAATAAATAAAAACAATAAAACATTAACACAATACATGAAAATAAGTAACTGTGCATGTGTGTGCGTCTATGTGCATGTGTTGATGCATGTGTGTGTGTGTGTTGATACATGAGGGTGCCATTGATTAAAGCATGAAAAAACCATGACAAATAAGACCTAGAAAAATGATTGGAACTAAGTTTAGTCCAATTCAACATGCGAATGTCACTTAGACATTTTGTCAAACACCTAACATGCAACAAAGCAAAAAACACATGAATAATGCATAAACATGATGAAATCAAGCCTCAATACATGTTAAAATGCCTCAAGGGGCCAACACAGATGCACAAAAGACAAATGGGACTTAGCCTAATCAAAGAAATTGAAAAAATTTCACTTTAAAAAGAAACCCAACCCAATTTTTCGAAAATCTCCAATTTTCAAACCCTAAGCATAAAAACTGCATAATCCGGGAATAAAAGGTGAAAAAAGTATAAAAGGTACATACCTTGAAAGGATTGTGCAGAAATTTTGCTTGAAAATGATGGGGTTTGAATGAAATAGTGATTTGGGTTGAAAGAAGTTTGAAAGAGGTTGAGCAAGGGAAATGAGAAAGTTTTGAAAAACTGTCACATCTGCTACATATAAACTGAAAACACGCATTTTTCGTAGGTTAGAGAGTAACAAGACAGTCACGAAGACGGCCACTGAAGCACATGAAATTTCACGAGAAGCTCTAGGTCGCGATACAGTCGCGATACCTTTTGTCTGAATTTGGAAAAATCCATTTTTTGCCAAACTGCATTTCGCAAGAAGTTGTTGGTCGCGAGACAATCACAAAATAGTTGCGAGAGTTTCTAAGTGACACAATGAAAAACAATTTCCCTCAGGCTCATTTCGCGGAAAGCTCTAAGTCGCGAGCTTTTCGCGAGAAGACCTCTGAACTAGTTTTTAAAGAAATACACAAAAATGCATTTTGAACAAAAACAAAAGACTCGAAAGTATAAAATCACTTTAAAATATATATAAAACACTTAAAAATCTTTTCAGGTTTGATCATCAAGTATTTGAGCATACACATCACATTTGAACGTGTACAATCACACAAATGAGATAAGCATTCATTGAATCAAAGTCTTGTGTGTTGTGGGTGAGTATTAAGTGTGAAATAGTCCTTAGACCAGAGTGAAGCTTCAATGATCAATTCAATCGAGTCATACATAACTGATACGAAATCAAGTGGACTATCTCAATTATAGAAATGTGTATATATGACCTCTTACAAATTGATTACATAGCTTAGAAGCTTTTCATTTGGCTTTTGCATAAATCATAAACTGATTACATTTGATCCATTTTGGATGATACATCTCCTTTTTGAGATCAGTGCTTGATATTTTTGATATATCAACATTTAGGATTAGCCTTTGGCCTTTTTGAGCACCATACATTTCAAAAACACAAGTCCCTTTCCCTTTTTCTTAGTCAAATACTAGTATGTGCGATAGGCTTTTGCAGCTCTATATCTCTTTTCATTTGGAGATTTACATTTAGTGAGCTCTTTTGCAATAACAAAAAAAAAAAATAAAAAAAAAAATAATAATGTGGGAAGAGATATAGACACAAGTCTATGCATGTATCAAGACCATCAAGACTATTGACCAATCATTCATGACAAGCTTGAAGATCTATTTACAACAATCACACATAATTTTCAAGATTTCTTCCACAAAGATAAATGTGCATACATAACAAGCTAAGTTCGTAAGTGCACTATGCCATAAGTACGAAATACTAGGCCAAACTCACATGAGATATGCACAAAATGAGCGATCAAAATTTTTGAAAATTTTTCAATTTTTATGGGTTTTTTGAATTTTTTGAACACACTAAAAAAAAATTCGAAATAAAGTAAGATCAACAAAACAAAAATAGGCATAAGCCAAACAAGTAAAATAAACATGTTATAAAAATAAGACAATGCATGATAAGATGCAGCAGCAAATGTCCCTAAGCATTGGAAGAATTAGTGCATCGACATGTTATAATGCTTATGCATGAGTACCCCTCTTCACCCACACGTCGCGTGCGTTTGGGGTGATATCCTTGATGGATTGGGTATGAGAGTTGGGACTTTCAAACCTTCGTGTGAAGTTTTCCAAACAATTGGTGAAGGCACCGATCATCTTTATCACGTCCATCACTCTGGGATCATGGTTTTGACTTCTTGTTTGCTCGCCACCCCAAGACCTCTCATCATTTCTCCTTCCTCGTGATCGAGGAGTGCTTGCATTGCTCAATGCTCTCAACTTATGACAGTTGGGTCTTGTATGTCCTTGTAATCCACAAAAGTGACATACATGATTCGTTTTAGGACTCTGTTGTGATCTTGGAAGTGATCTTCCTCTGGATCCAAATTTGGCCTCAGATTGATTACGAGACTTATTAAACACCCGTTGATCAGCCACATTCTTCTTCTTTTTAGCCTTAACTTTCTCAAGTGTCGGCTCTTCTACTACCGTATCTTTGGCCTTCACGAACTTCACTTCTTTGGTGACATTGGCTAATAAGCTGTTCCCTTCGGTATATCCCAGTCTAAACTTGTTTGTGGCATGTTTTTTAGATGAAATAACATCATCTAGCTTCTTAGAAGAGACCTTTCTATCTTGGCTTGTGCTTGCACTACCTCTTGCTTAAGAAATCTCACTTATGTGTAAGCTTCTGATAGCTCACCATTTAGTATTTCAATCTCACACTTCGCCTCTTTATATGACACCAAAAGGCTTTTATAATCCTCCTCAGCCCTCTTCATCTTTTTAATGGCTGCGTTAGCTACTTTTGCATATCCACCGGTCTTCTCAAGGAGGGAATTATAAGTCTCTTGTAGACCCACTTCTTCTTCATCTACCTCATCTTCAGATCCTCAACTCTTCTAATTGATTCCAAATTAGAGTGCTCACCAAGCTCCTTCACAAGTGCACCCAAATCATTTGAGGAATCCACATGAGCAATGGTCATAAATGCAGAGTAGTTTCCTTTTCCGTCATAGCTCTCTTCAGAATTAGAACTTGAAGAGTCCGAATCACTTAGCGTTGTGGCATACGCCTTACCCTTTCCTCTTTGATAATTTGGACACTCCTTCTTGAGATGTCCATAGCCATTGCATTCATAACACACAATGTCTGAAGGAGATTAAGAATCCTTCCCCTCTTTCTGCTTAAACTCTTTTCTATCACCTCTTGAAGATGAAAACTTCCCTCTGTTGAATAGTTTCCCATTGTTCTTCATCTTTAGAAATTTGCGGAAGTTCTTCACAATAAAATGCTACTTCCTTCTCCATTCCATCTTCTTCGGAGGAATCATCCATTCTTTTAGTGATGGTTTTGAGAGCAAGCGATTTACTCATCTTATGGGAAGGCAGTCAAAGATTATACGTTTGAAGAGACCCAATTAGCTCTTGGATTTTAATTTCATCCAAATCTTTGCTTTCCTCTATGGGTGTGACTTTTGCTCGAAAGCTCTCCGGTAAGGACCTCAAAATTTTTTTCACCATCTTAGTATCTTCAATCTTCTCACCAAGATTAAGCTTCGCAATCACAATTTCATTGAACTTCCCATAAAACGAATCAAAGGACTCATCATCTCCCATCTTAAGCTCTTCAAACTTGGTGGTAAGCATCCAAAGTTTGTGTCCTTAACTTTTTTTGTACCTTTATAGGTAGTCTCCAGAATCTCCCAAGCTTCCTTTGCAACTATCATGTGACATATCCTGTGAAATTCATCTAGAGACACACCACAGAAAATAGCATTTAAAGCTTTACTATTAGCATTAGCCGCCGTAAGAGCTGCCTTATCCCAGGTGAATTTTGCAGCCTCTAGCCTGGTCCAACCTACTTCAACCGCATCCCAAACGGTATTATCAATAGAGCATAAAAATGCCCTCATTCTGACTTTCCAGAAAACATAATTGTTACCATAAAAAAATGGTGGAACATTTAGGGATTGAGACTTATCCATCTCAAAAAGGGTCAAGGATCACACTTAGGTATTTAAACCACAGCAAGTGTACTCGCTCTGATACCAATTGAAAACTTGATAATGTGTCGAAAACACATAAGCAATTTAGACTCCCAAATTAAAGTTACGGCTTGGTTGATTTTACACTAACTTAATACTAAGTGTGGAATAGTGTAAACACAAGCATATAAGCAAGACAACTACTCTAATCTATATTTAAAGCAACACAGCAGTAAAAATGAAATGAACAAGAGTAGGGAAGAGAGATGCAAACACAGATAACACCGAGACGTGTTATCGAAGAGGAAACTGAAAAACTCGGTGAAAAACCTCTCTGCCACCCTCCAAGCGAAAATTGATCCACTAGACAATTAATTAGGATACATGGGTTAGCAAGAAACCCTCCAAGCCTAATCTACCCGATGTACCTAAGCCCTCCAAGCTCTTACTCCAACAAGGCTTCTCGGAACCGTGTCTTGTCTTAGTTCTCCAGATCCCGCAATAAGCTCCATGTTGCATTTTCCATCCTTGGCTTCATCCACTGCTTCCCAGTAGCTCCAAAACGTCACTTCACACTTTGAAAGGGTATGGTAAGTGTTTGGCCTATCAACCTCTCAATGGTATGGAAATGGAGAGGTAGGAGATGAGGAAATTCCCAAAACAAATGTATAGAGGATTGTGGGTATAATAATCTCTAACTATCAAGGTGTTTTGCTAGGGTTTTCTCTCAGAGGCTCTCATCTCAAATGTGGGTAATATGGGTATATATAGTGTGGGTACAGAAAGTGTGATTCAAACTTGACAGGCTGACAGAACAGAATGCCTCGCGGGTGTCTCGTGGGAAGGTCTTACCTGTGAAATACTCGCGAGACACAACTGTCTCCACCTAGCCTGACTCTTCGCATTTTAGCATATATAGGGCACATGTATCATTTTGTGGGAAGCTAAGTCGCAAGATACCAGCGAGAAATCTTCAGTCTTCAAATGCTTGAGTTTTCACACTCTTACTCTCTAACACACAACCCTTACAATGAAATCCCACAACAAATACAGGATACAATAAATTGAATATAATTACAATCAAATTTGGCACAAAATATAAGCCAACAAAAACATATAGTTGTAAATAATAACTTTACAAATGGGAACTAATGAAGTAGTTTAGTACCAGTTCAATACCAACCAAAACTAAATTGAGTTGCACCTTTTTCACACCAGTGGTACTGTGGTAGCTAGAGATTAGAAAGTTCAAATTCTAGGATCTAATGGATCACTTAGAATCAATATTAACTCTTAAATAACTTAGCTTTGTGGTCATTGGTCAAAAATCAAATGAGTGGAGTGTGTTATTTCCTTTGAATTCATGTTGTGATTAGTGTCTTAATTTCTGGTGGTTGGGAAAAATAAAAACCAGGTGTTTGCTGGCTAACGAAATACTCCTACTTAGTTTATAAAGCAACTATCATCATTGGATTTAAATAAAAGTGGAACCTTTTGTTCTTTCTTCCCATGCACTCCTAACTCCATGACTGCTTTTAATTCATTAAGTTCTTGCAAGAGGTTTTCATTTACTAATTTGGTTAATCCTTTACCAATTTGTCTTGCTACGATTCAGTTTCTGTTTGCTAAGCTATTTTCTTTCTATAATTTATTCAAAATTGAAATTTTCTGGAGATTGGGAAATTTGGAATATTGGATTTATCAATTTTTTCAAATTTAAAACTTTCTTTCTCTCAACATTTCTTGTAACCTTAATATTATGATACTGTAAGAGTTCTAGCATAATTTTTCTAGCATAAAGAAAGGGAGATCAGTTGTTCTAGCATAATTGTTCCAAGACTAAATACTTTGCTCTACTTCAATACTTTCTCCAAAATGACCTCAAATTACTCTCATGTTCCCATCCTTATTTAGCAGAATTAATAACACATGGATCCGCATTTCTAATAGACCTAAAATATTATTCAGTTAGTTAAATATGTTGCCTTGTGTAAGATTGAATTTAATCAACCATTCTGTTGGCTTTATTCCATGCCAATTTGCTTGTAATTCAGCACTTAGAAACCTTGTATTTAGATGGGAATTATGTAAGGGTAGTGTGTGAGAGAGTGTGAAGAAATGCTCAAGATTGTGCAGTGAAACAGGGACTCGTGATTGGATCTCGCGAGTGGCTCGTGACTAGCAAGCCGCCAGATGATGCACACAAGTGAAGCATGCAGAGAAGCTGAACCATCACGCCAGCTGTTACACTACATGACAAATAGTCTAGATTGGCCATTCAGTTAGCTCGTGGCTTGAACTCGCGACTCAGTCAAGTCGTGAGGCCAAGACACCAGCCAGCTCTGTTTTGGAAAAATGACTCTTCGTATTCCAAACACGCACTAGTATATATAGACCTTTATACCCACGAAATGTAGAGAGATTCCAGAGAGAATTTTGAGAGAGAAGCCGTAGAGAAAAACAAGATTGACTCATCCATAATCTTTACATAGAGACTTCTCAAATTCCTCTACTCTCATCCTCTCTATTGTTACATCCTTGAGAGGTTCATTACCCAAATCCTTTCTCACCATACCCATTTCTTTGAGAAGGCTATTTGGTGCTTGGGAAGCAGCTAGGAAGGGACCAATAGTTATTGGTTGATGTTATAGCGGAATCCAGTAAGCTAGAAAAGACAAAGGTTCGGCGCAATCTCATTGGAGCAAGAAGTTTGGAGGACTTAGGTACACTGGGTAGATTAGGCTTGGAAGGTCTTCTGCTGTTCATGTATCCCAACTTCATTTTCTAGTGGATTATTGACTGCTTGGAGGGTGGTGGAGAGGTTTTACACTGAGGGTTTCGGTTTCCTCTTCGATAACACATCGTTATGTTGTCCTTATGTTCGCATCTCTCTTCCCTTAATCTTTGCAATTTAATTTCTGCTGTCGATGTGATTTTAATTGGTTTAGATTGTTTATGAATTCTGTTATTTGCTTATGTTCATTTTCCGCATATATATTATTTGATATTAAGCTTGAATTGATAATTTTGTAAATTAGGGGTCTAATCGTTCATAGTGTTTTATACGCTATTTGAACATTCATCTTGATTTGTAGGCACTAGGGATAGCAATTCACTTGTGTTCAACTGGATGAAAAATTTAACATTATGATGTTTTAATCCCTTCCCAAGCCAACAGATTTTATAGCATATAAAGCATTGATTCAATCCAATAAGTGTATTATTCATTTCAATTGTCCCCTCCTTCCTCCTTTTGTTCCAACAACATTTTCTAACCTGTTACTTAGCAATAGAAAAAAAAATTGATAATCCGTTATATTTTTAGGAAATTATTTTTGCATGATTGGTGTTGGTAGTAGCTTCTCAGTCAACTGCGGAAAGCCTTCTAGGAAATTATTTATATATGATTTGTGTTAGTAGTAGCTTTTCAGTCAACTCAGGAAAGCCTTCGTGAAATCTTTTGCTCTTTTCCCTACATTTGAGACCATTTCATTATAATGTACTACCCTATTCAATTTAGGCATGAGGGTATACTTGGCATGCCATCACCAACCTCGTTTTTTTCACTGTGTTTGCTATTTTAAATTAATAATGTGTTGCCACTACTTTTTCGTGAATCTAATTATGTCTTTTGTTCTTTATATAGCCATTCAATCATTGCCAATCAATATTGCATACATTAAGCTTATCCATTTTGAAAATTTGAAAATCCAACTAAGTAAATGGAGAGATTTAGATATCAAGATCATGAAAAAGTTCCTTATGCATTAAAAGTGTAGGATTTTTTCAAGATAAGGGGGGAAATGATTAATCTTTTTCTTGATTGTGGTGTGATATTTGCTTTTGAAATTTTTTCTGCTTACTGGTTTTCCCATTTTCATATTTCGAATGTTTTAGTGGATTGTTTGGACTACTGATTTTCCTTAGTAGAATGAATTCGCCAAATCATTTGGATATTAATACTTGGAAACTTGCATCTAAAATGATGAACTCGAGTCTTTTATGCTTGTCGGGTATGTGAGCCGCTGCATTGTTTTCATATGAGATGGTTATTTAGAATCATTATTGCATTGTATAACACTTTCTTTATTGTTTTTAAAATTCTGTTCAGCAATTAAAATTACTTTATCTGTTACTGATGGCCCTAATCTTCTGCTCTTGATGAAGACTGACGATTTTCTTCAAAAACTGCATACCGTACTTATGATTGCAGAAAGCTGATCCATCTGCTCCCACACATTGCCTCACCCATTTTGGAGGTCCAAGAGTGTCCATTACCAATAGATAGCTGGATCATTCAACTGGCAGCAACTGAATTTTATGTGATGTCATAGAAAGCCAATAGTGTGTCCGTGTAAAGCAGACTTCCTACTTTTTCTGTTCTCCAAATCTTACTTTTTATTATATATATATATATATATTATAGCAGCAAATACCAATTCTTCAACTTATTCACAAAATTTGGGCATGATGTGTCTGTAGGGTTATTTGTTACTTGTTTCTTTTGATTAGGAGAGTTTGAAGTACTTCAACTAATGCACCAATAAGTTCAAGTACTTCAACTCTCTTACTTGTGAAGGCTTATCCCCCCTTCCACTGACATAACATAATGCTTGAGAATTGTATTGTTTTCCATATTTAATTCCAATGCTTGCTTAAATGTGCTAGAAAAAGTTATACTATGCAAGTGATTGATATTTTAAAATTTGCAAATATTATATTATTCTAGGATGTCAACTAATAATCAGTTTTTTTTAGCCATTTTGGGAGAGGGGGGGGGGGGGGGGGGGGGCGTGGGGGGACAACTTATCCTATAATTCCTTAATTTACTAGAAATCTAACTTTTTAGTTGCATTTTAAAATCCTAGCGTTATATTTATAGTTGTTAGCTCATTCTTAGAAGTTAACAAAACTTAAGCTAAAATGAAATCGAAAATTAAGAATCAATAACTACCATGAACTTAATTATGTTGTTATTTGGGCATTAATTTGTCAGCCTTAATGCACCCCTTTATCAATAACCACCATTACTTGCTCTTCTTGACCAATCCCAAGACAGGGAAAACAAAGAATATGATATTGCTGAAAATAAAGTAGGGCTCAGAAAAATTTCTTCTTCCGATACTAATAACAAATTCCAAGACTTGCACAATTATAAGGTGAGTTTGTAATTTTACTTTTCAAAAAAAATTAAAAAAAGGTGAGTTTGTAATTAGTTTAGACATCATTGCATCTTTTCTATCTTGATATTCTTATATATGTATTTTTTAAGTGTTGATGTCATTGCATCATTGGACAATATATCAAAATTTCTAATCCACAGGTCAGGGCATGCAGCCAAGGCCAAGGCCAAGGCAGCCCCCATAGGCATGCTGTCAAGGCTAAGGCAGCCTCTCATGGGCAAGAGGCACGCAGCCAAGGCAACCCCCCCATGGCCATGCTACCAAGGCCAAGGCCAAGGCAGCCCCTCGTGGGCATGCTGCCAAGGCCAAGGCATGCAGCCAAGGCCAAGGCCAAGGCAACCCCCATGGGCACGCAGCCAAGGCCAAGGCATGCAAGCAAGGGCAAGGCAGCCTATGACCCCAATTTAAAAGTTTTTTTGTATTATTAAAACTTTAAAATTTTTCTATTTTGAAAATACAAAAAAACTTTTAAATTCTTCAACTACAGCTTGATACCCGTTCATTGTCAATTGTTGTCATAGCTTCTAATGAAGACTCTCATAGTTCATGCTCTTTCTAAGCATGCCATGGTAAGTCTGTGATTAGTGTTAGAAATACTAAAATCTGTAATATTGTATGTCACCATGAAAGAATATACATGAGTGCCTTTATATTGGAGGCATATGAGTGCAGCACAAGTAAGAGTGTAGTACAAGAATGTGTGCTATATAAGTAATCTAGTTGGGCCTAAAGTCCACAACACTATACACATTAACAGCCCCCCTCAAACTCAAGGTGGATGTGAGACTAACTTGAGGTTGTCAACCAAAGTACGAAGGCGTCCCTTAGGATATGACTTAGTGAAGATATCTGGAAGTTGATCTTTAGAGGAGACTGAGATCAACTTAAGAGTACTATGGACAAGACGATAACGGATAAAATGACAATCAATCTTGATGTGTTTAGTTTGTTCATGGAAGACATCATTGTGAGCAATATGAATGACACTCTGGTTGTCACAATAAAGAGGAGTAGCAGAGGATGTAGACACATTTAAGTCTTTAAGAAGCCATCGTAGTCAAAGGAGCTCAGATGTGGTATCAGCTAGGGCATAATATTCTGCTTCAATACTGGAGTGGGCCACATGAGTTTGTTTCTTGCTTCGCCAAGAAATCAGAGAAGAACCAAGAAGAAAGAAATAACCAGTGGTGGACCTATGATTAGTGGGATCTCCTGCCCAATCAACAACAAAAAATGCATGGAGAATAAGAGGAAATTGAGCAGAGTAGAAAAGACCATGGAAAAGAGTGCTCTTTAGGTGTCGAAGAATGTGTAGAATAGCAGCATAATGAGTTGATCGTGGAGCAAACAGATACTGGCTCACTTGGTGAATATCATACGACAAGCGTCTGTAAAGAGAGGGATTAGGAAATGGTTTCCCTTTTGAGGGAGTCAGATGCGCATTAAACTCATCTGGAGTGTCAACAATCTTGTTATTAGTGAGTCCAGCTCGAGACAAGAGCTCAGAGGCATACTTGGCTTGAGTAATATAAAATCCATTTGTAGAATGAGTGATTTCAAGACCTAAGAAGTAGCTGAGATTTCTAAGATCTTTCATCTCAAACTGCTGACTAAGAAAATCCTTGAGTTCTTGAATGCTACTGAGGTCATCACCAGTTATGATCATATCATCCACATACAGGAAAAGTAAAATAGTGCTTTTGTCAATGCGATGAAGAAATAAGACAAAATCATACTGACTGGCCATATAACCCAAGCGAGAGATGGTAGAGCTAAATTTGCAAACCAAGCTCGTGGAGCTTGTTTAAGGTCATAAAGTGCATGTCGAAGGTGACAAATCTTGTTTGAGTCAACAGAGAGACCAAGAGGAGGTTGCATATAAACTTCTTCACTTAAATCCCCATTAAGGAATGCATTTTTGACATCCATCTGAAAAAGGTCCCATTTGTTGGCAGTAGCAACAGCTAAGAGGGCACGAATAGATGAGATACAAGCAACCAGAGCAAAGGTCTCTTCATAATCAATCTCATATTCCTGTGTAAAACCTTTTGTAATAAGACGAGCTTGTAGCACTCAATGGACCCATCAGAGCGAGTCTTAATCTAGTAGATCCACTTACAACCAATCACAGATTTTCCAAGGGGGAGTGTCACCAAATCCCAAGTATGGTTTTTAGATAATGCATCAAGTTCCTATTTCATTGCAATCTACCATAAAGGGTCAGTGGAAGCCTTACGATAGGTGTGAGACTCATGTAGTGTAGCCAGGGCAGTGTAACAATGATAGTCAAGTAAATGTGCAGGAATGGATCTTACTCGAGTTGAGTGACGAGGTGGAATGTCTTGTGTAAGATTCTTAAGTGGAGTAGGAAGGGTTGGGTAGCTCGTCTTCGACCTGTTCATCTACCACCTGTTCATTAAAGGGTGAACTAGGAAAGGGATCAATGATATCTGGTGGTTGGACAAAGAAGTTTACAGGAGAATCAGGAGTAACTACAGGAGGATCAGGAGCAGCTATAGAAGGAATATGTGCCTCATTTGGAAAATGATCTAAGATAGAGGAGGAGAATAAGGAGGCACGGAAGTGAGAGAGCTCTACAAAGAGGTGATATTCCCAAAAGACAACCTTGCGGGAGATATGAAGACGATGAGAGATAGGATTATAACACCAATACCCCTTTTAAGTTTCGTCATAGCCAAGAAAACAACAAAGCCTTGACTGAGGTTCAAGTTTGTTATGCTTATATGGCTGAAGAAAAACGAAACAAGCAGAACTGAAGGAGCAAAGGTGGTTATAGTCTGGAGGTGACCCAAAAAGGCACTCATATGGAGTTTGATTTTGGATAACAGGACTTGGAATGCGATTAATAGCATGAACATCATGAAGAGCAACTTCACCCCAAAAAGGAGTAGGAACTTTGGCAGAGAGAAAGAGAGCATAAACAGTGTCAAGAATATGACGAAGTTTTCGTTTGGCTCTACCATTTTGCTGAGAGGTACTTGGACAAGTTAGTTGATGAACAATGCCATAGGAATGTAAAACAGCTTGAAAAGCATATTAAGTGTATTCAAGAGTATTATCAAATTGAAAAATTTTGATGCATTTGAAAAACTGAGTTTCAATCATTTTTGCAAAATTAGAATATACTTACAATAATTCAGAACGATGTTTCATATTAAAAATCCAACTATAGCGAGAGTAATTATCAACAAAGACAACAAAATATCAAGACCCACCAACACTAAAGACAGCGGAAGGCCCCCAAACATAAGAATAAATAAGGTCAAAGATATCAGTGGATAGTGGTTCATTAGTATTGAAAGGCGAGCTAGTTGTTTTCCTAACTGACATAAAGAACAATCAAAATTTTATGTAGACACTGAACCTAACAAACATCTAGAAGCCAATTGTTGTACCCGAGAGGAAGATGTGTGACTAAGTCGAGCATGCCAAAGTGCAAGGGAAGGAATAGAAGAAACTGCAGTAGCTGCAACAGAACCTATATTATGACCAGACATTGTGGAACCATTTGCTATATGAATATTAAGAGGGTGTGGTGTAGGTTTAAGTTCAGAAAATAAGGATGAGTAAGGTGTCATGTGATCGCAACAAGCAGAATCGATAAGCCAGGAGGAAGGAGACATACCAATAAAGCTGAGAGAGAAAAGGAATAAGATGCATTACTAACCATACGAATGACATTGGCGATGATGTTTTTAAGGTCATTTGTGGACATGGTGAAAGTGCGTCCTGAAGACTTAGACTGTGCAGAGACGGGAGCCATTGGTTGGATACTCTCAGTGTTAGCAATAGTAGCAGCAAAAATTGAAACAGCTGATTTGTTGCAATGATAGCAAGTCTCAATATTGCGGCCAAAACGTTTGCAAAATTTGCAAAAATGTTTGATGGATTGGCAGTGATGATTGTTGTAATAAGAAGAAGACCTATCCTTAGTCTTCATTTAGAAGCAAAATATGAAAAAACAGGCTGCAAAAATGAAATCTACGCAAAAAATTGGGTAAGGAGCACCTGGACTGCAAAAAGTCAACTTTGGGTCAAAGTCAACGGTCAAGTCAACAGAGGCTGACGTAAGTGATGATTGGGTGCTGATGTGGCGCTGACTGGATGATGATGTCATCAAGCGAACAACTAGGGCTGACGTGGTAGGTGACATCAGCAAGTGACGTTAGTGGGCAGCAGGTAGCGTGTGTGGCGCGTAGCTGATGTTGCAGAAAATTTAAGGCAGCGTATAAGGGTGCGTGAGACGTCTAATGAGGCCAATTCTTTTTCTGACTATGTAGGTCGGAGAAAGACGATTCTGACAGTGGCGGGGGCGATGGGATCGAAGCAATACTGATGGCGCATGAGGTGCATGAATGAATTTGCTCAAATTTTGACTAGCGCGTGGCAGCATGTGGTTGATCGGAAGATGATTTTTTCGGTGGATTTGTGTAGAGCGATTGAAAATAGACACAATGATATGTCTTATGTCCTAATTAGAGCTCTGATGTGAAAAATCCAACGGAGGTAGTGGTCTTGGTGGTGGAGTTCGAACTTCTGCGGCGGAGATTCAACCTTGAGTACCTCTGACGGTGGTGGAGCAGTTAGGAGAGAGCACAAAAAAAGGTTTACTAACCAAAGAAGTCGAGGCGGCAGAAAATATCAACAAAGACAAGATTATGAGACACAAGTAAGTTAGAACAATAGCTCTGATACCTTGTTAGAAATACTGAAATCTGTAATATTGTTTTTCACCGTGAAATAATATACATGAGTGCCTTTATATATGAGGCATATGAGTGTGAAAGTTCAAAATGGGTATGAAACACCCTTGAACGTTTAGACCCCCAAATTAAAAAAATACCAATTCAAGCTTTATATCAAACAATTAATGCACAGAATATGATAATAAGCTTATAACAGAATTGATAAAAACAATCTAAGCCAAATATAAACATATCCACAGCAGTAAATATAAGGCAAAGATAAAGAAAAGAGAGATGCAAACACACGGACAACACACAATGTGTTATCGAATAGGAAACTGAAGTCCTCGGCGTAAAACCTCTCCGCTGCCCTCCAAGCGGTGATAAAATCCACTAAAGAATATAGTTGAGATACATGAACAGCAGAAGACCCTCCAAGCCTAATTTACCCAAGTACCTAAGCCCTCCAAGCTTCTTGCTCCAACGAGGTTACGCCGAACCTATTTCTTCTTTAGCTTACTGGATTCCGCTACTTGACCATAGCATCAACCAATGTATATTGGTTCCTTCCTAAACTACTTCCCCAAGCACCAAATGAACCTTCTCACAGATGAGGGTGTGGTGAGATAAGGGTTTGGTAAATAACCTCTCAAGGGTATGACAATGGAGAGAAAGAGAGTAGAGGAATTTGTAGAGTCTCTTAGATGAAGATTGGGGATGAGGCAATCTTGTTTTTCTCTTGCAAAATTCTCCCTGGAAGCTCTCTCAATATGATGGGTATAAGGCTGTATATATAGTAGGGTGAGAAGGGAATGCAAAACGTCAGTTTTTTCCAAACAAGGCAAATTGGTGACTTGGTCTCGCAGCTTGTCCAAGTCGCGAGTTCAAGTCGCGTCGTAACGGCCTAGCCAGCCTAGGACTTTTATCCTGTAGCGTGACAGCTGGCGTGACGCTTCAGCTTCCCAGTATGCCTTTCACGTGCCAGCTTTTGGCGGCTTGCCAGTCGCGATCCACCTACAAGCCCTAGCCGCGAACTTCTGTTTTTCTTGCACACTATTGAGCTTTTCATCACATCTTTTCACACACTACCCTTACAATTTTTCCACCTAAATATAGGGTTACTAAGTGCTAAATTACAAGCAAATTGGTCACGGAATAAAGCCAATTAGATGGTTGATTAAATTCAACCTTACAATCTCCCCCTTTGGCTATTCCGTGACAAAACCCTACAACAGACTCTAGACTTAAACGTGAGTTGGGAACAGTTGGAAAACTCACTCACACCTAACTCTAGATTCTGTACAGCTCTTGAACATATGAATAAGTAACTCCTGAAACACAATAACATAGCAATATCATTGTATGCAGAAAGCTTAATATGCATATGGAGCAAAATAAGCATGATCAAGCAAAAATGAACATAAGCATAAAAGCAATAATTCATGGCAAGATCAACAACAGTAGTCACTTAAGCCAAAGTGATTGCTATGTTCATTCACACAAGGAATGAACATCCGGACATGCAAAAATGATAAACTCAATTGAAGAGTATCATTTGCAAGTCCAGCACTCAACCAATGCATACAAACATATATGCATCTAGGAACAATCCTAGACGGGCACAAGAGTGTTGTACTTACAATAATGCAAGGCATTAACAAGTACCAAAGCACAAAGCACAAAGGCCGCATATGCAAAGTTTTGTAAATACATAGCACAAACCATAAAAGCCTACAAAATGTGCATAAGTACAAGAAACAACCCTCAAAGTTTACAAAAGCAATAATGGGTACAAAACACAACATAAAGTGTTGAAACTGAATAACATCATACTATATAAGTAAAAACAAAAGATTCACATGTTGAGAGTTTTTTAAAACAGACTAAAACCAGTGTATCAAACTAAAAAAAAAAAAAAAACACATATTTAAACTTCCCCTCAAAACGAGCACTCCCCCTCAAGAGCTGCCCCAAAAATTCTTCCCCTTTTTGATCGGAATGGCCAAAGATTCAGTGATCTTGGCTGGTATGAATGCTGTCAAACTTGGCAGAGAGTACATCAAGCTGGTCCTGCATTGTTGTCATCCTCTCAGTCTGTTGATTCTGAACATCGCGGATTGTATCAAGTCTCTCCAGGATGATCTGAAAGGTATCAGGAGGTATAGGTGATGAGGTAGAAGGTCTGCTTCTCTTGACTCTTACTCTAGGTGTGGAAACTAGTCCTGCACCTTTTGCTTCAGTCTCCATAAGATCACCTTCTTCATGGACACCCTTTTCTTCTTCACCTAGAAGACGACTCTATATCCGTATGAGAGTAAATCTGTTGATGGCTGATAGAGGAGGCATGGGACTGATATCTTGTGGGATTACAACACCCTTTTCTTTGAAAATTCTCATGAGAAGACTTGGAAACACCAGCTTGGGCCTCGAGTTGGTTTTAGTTTCATCCATTATAGTATCAAAAATGTGGGAACTGATGTCAATAAAGGTGTTTTCCTTAAGATCCATAAGAAAGATAGCTCTAGCATTCGTCAATGTAGTCATCTTCCTTATAGGGTACAGATTGTACATCATTATTGTTGTTAAACACCTCATGTCTTTAGGAAAGTCAGAAGTGTTGGGACATCTCTTTTTTAAAACCCCGCCAATCTTTTTCTGGACAGTTTCTAGAGAGACCATTCTGTCCTTGTAGTTAATGAATTCATACTCTTCTACCCCTTCAGCCCTAAAACCTTATCAATGTCATGAGCATCTAAGGTAAACTTCTTTCTCCTCACCCAACAACTCAACTCCTCCTCCTTTATCACAACATTTGCATAGAATTCTCTGATTAGTGGTTCATACACTAAAGGTAAGTCACCCAGAAGTTTCTTCCAGCCTCTTCCTTCAAAGCATTTTGGAATGAATGTATCCCTCAAGTCATGTAAATCCACAAATCTCTCGTGGATAATTGTTCCTTTTACGAAGGAATCTCTGTATCTCTCAAAATGCTTGACTGATCTAAACAGGTTGTTGTCCATTTTCAATCTTTTATCAGCCTTCTTAGCAGGAGTCTTCTTCTTAGAGGATGTGGAAGCCATCTGTAAACACTCAAAAAAGTCCATAACAAGGGCACAACACAATATGTGGAAGTGTACTCAAATTAGTAACCATGTAGTTATAAGGAAGAACAGAGTGTTGGGCAAAACACAAACCAAGAATAGTTGATAACAAAGAAATAAGGCATCACATAATAATCACAGATCAAACAAGTTCAATCTGTAAAGATGAAACTTTCATACAGACAGATGAAAGCAAATGTCATTAATACTTGACCAAATGAACATGGAATGTGCAAGAGAATCCTTAGAGCCAGAGCCACACACAAGATGTGGTAATACACACACAGAACAGATTGAACCACATAGACATAAGGTCATACACATGGCAAACTCAAAATTTTCATTTAGGGAAACATCATAGAGATACCAAAAATCGTATACCCAATGGATATAAACATTCAAATATCAAATTTCAGATCATGAATGAGAAGGTAAAAGCATGAAAACCCATAATGGAGCAAACTCAAGAAACTAGTCAAAACCAAGAGGGAACAAACCAAACCACCAAAACAGCATTTTTAAGCATAAATATGTTTGGAATACCCAAATAACAATCCAATCAGTAAAACACATAGATTCAAGAACATTTTACTTAAATCATGAAATTGGAGTGAAAAACAAGAAAATCCATACCTTTTTCTTGAAGATTTATGCAGAAATGATGCAGAGATGAAAGATTTTTCAATGAGAAACGAACAGTTTGAGAGAGAGAGTGAAGAAGACAATGAACAGTCACTGAAATTCGAGGGAAAATTGAAAAAAAATGTCTTTAAAACACAAAACAAGCGTTTTTCGCGACTTAACCAAGTCGCCAGTAAGTCGCCAGGGCAAGCTGCGAGACACTGTGAAGGTAAGATTCTAGAAAAATCTTCTAAGTGTTTTTCGCGACTGGAAGGTTTACCCGCGAAGGAGTCGTGATCTGAGCCGCGAAAATCTCTGAGTAACCCTCGCGATTGGACTTTTCACCCGCGAACAAGCCGCCAAAATGAGCCACGAAAAGAGCAAAACTCAAATTTAAAAAAATTTTCTAAGTCTTTTTCGCGACTAGAATACTGACTCGCTAGTAAACTGCGAAAAATTTCTGAGTGAGCTCGCGACTGGGGCTTGCGACTGGGCCAACCCGCGACTTAGTCGCCAAAACAGGGCAACACTGTTTTTGAAAAAATTTTACATTTTTGTAAAAGCAAAGTACTTTCCAAAAACAAAACAAAACACTCAAAAATCTTTTTGTGTTTGACCAACAAAGATTGAGCATGTGAAAATACATTTAATCAAGTACAATCATACAAATGAATATGGCATTCATTGAACATAGACTTGTGTGTTGTGTGTGGATATCAAAAATGAGATAGTCCTTAGTCCAATGTGAAGCTTCAATGATCAATTCAATCAAGGCATACACGACTAGCACTAGATAATGTGACCTATCTCAATTATAGAAGTATGCATATATGACCTCCCACAAGAACTTGATAACAATTCTTTGAAACTTTTCATTTGGCTTCATATTCACCATATCATTTGCCATTTTTGAGCAAAGAAACTCTCATTGTAAGATAGATGCCTGAAATTTTTGATATTTCAATTGATGAGTTAGCTTTTGGCTTTTTGAGCATCATACATTTTATTTTGGTCACTTTCCTTTTTTCCTAGTCAAACACTAGTATGTGCGACAAGCTTTTGCAGCTCTATATCTCTTTTCATTTGGAGATTTACATTTAGAGAGCTCTTTTAAAGCAAAAAAAAAAAAATAAAAAGTGGGAAGATATATAGGCATGAGTCTATGCATGTCTCAGGATCAACAAAACCATTCACTAATCATTCATGACAAGGTTGAAGATCTATTTACAACAATCACATAGATTTCAGAATTTCTTCCACAATGATATGAGTGCATGAGAGACAAGCTAAGCTCGATAAATGCACAAAGCCATTAGTACAAAGGTACAAGGCTAAACATGCTTAGAGACAAAACACAACAAAGTGATCAAACTTTTTGGATTTTCAACTTTTTATGTGTTTTTGGATTTTTGACACGAAAGCAGTAGAAGAATGATCAAAAACAAGAAAAATGTAAAAGCATTTTAAACACAAACAAACCATAAATTAAACAGATACTCAAAAACACAACGCAAATAACCAATCATATCCACAAAGCATAGGAAGAATTGATGCATGGACATGTTATAATGCTTATGCATGAGTACCCTTTGTCACCCACATGTCACGTGCGTTTGGGGTGATATCCTTGACGGATCGGGTACGAGAGTTAGGACTTTCAAACCTCCTGTTGAAGCTCTCAAAGCAGTTGGTGAAGGCACCGATCATCTTCATCACGTCCGTCATTCCTGGATCATTGTTTTGACTTCTTGGTTTCTCACCACCCCAAGACCTCTTGTCATTCCTTCTTCCTTGTGACCGAGGTGCGCTTGTATTGTTGTCTGTTCTTAGCTTTTGACAGTTGGGTCTAGTATGCCCTCGCAGTCCGCAATAGTGACACACATACTCTGTTCTAGGACCCCGTTGTGGTCTTGAGAGAGATCTTGCTCTGGTTTCATGTCTGCCCATAGATTGATTTCAAGGCTTATTCATCATCTGTTGCTCACTCACATTCTTCTTCTCAGCCTTAACATTCTCAAGGATGGTTTCTTCTACAGTAGGCTCTATGGCCTTCACAAATTTCACTTCTTTGGTAGCTTTGACTGATGAGCTACTTCCTTTGGTATACCCCAATCCGGACTTATCTGAGAAATGTTTTTGAGATGAGATAACATCTTCCAGCTTTCTGGAGTAGACCCTTTCTATCTTGGCTTGCACTTGCACCACCTCTTGTTCAAGGAATCTTACTTTGGTATCAGCTTCCGATAACTCTCCATTTAATGTTTCAATCTCACATTTAGCCTCTTTATATTTAGCCAGTAGACTTTTGTAGTCCTCTTCAGCCTTTTTCATCTTCTTCACAACCGCCTGTGCAACCATTGCATACTCACCTAATTTCTCAAGGAGTAAAGTGTAATCCTCTTAAATACTCAATGTACCTTCATCCTCTCCAACTTCTGATTCTTCAACAACTCCAATAAACTCCAAATCAGAATGCTCACCAAGCTCCTTCACAAGTGTATCCAAGTCATCTGAGGATTCCACATAAGCAATGGTCATGAATGCAGAGAAATTTCCTTCTCCATCACAGCTCTCGTCAGAATCAGAATTTGATGAGTCTGAATCACTTAAAGTAGTAGCATAGGCCTTTCCCTTCGACTTCAAGTAATTTGGACATTCCTTTTTAAATGCCTATGCCCATTACATTCAAAACATGTAATTCCTTGTGAGGATTTGGAATCTTTACCATCTTTTCTTCGGAAGTCTTTCTTCTCTTTTTCGGCACTCTGGAATTTTCCTTTGTCACCAAATTTTCCACTATTCTTGAGCTTTAGGAATTTTCGGAAGTTCTTTACAAGATACGCCACATCTTTATCTACCGTATCCTCTTCCGAAGAGTCATGAGACATTATCCTCTCATCAATTGTCTTAAGAGCAAGGGATTTTCACTTCTTCGCTGAAGGAAAAGACAACTCATATGTTTGTAGAGAACCAATCAGCTCTTGAACCTTGATTTCGTCAAGATCTTTGCTCTCTTCAATGGCTGTAACTTTGGCACGAAAACTTTTTGGTAGTGATTGAAGGATCTTCCTTACAACTTTAGACTCCTTCGTCTTTTCCCCCAAATTAAATTTGCCGATGACCACCTCGTTTAGCTTACTGTAAAAGGAGTCAAAGGACTTATCCTCATCCATCTTTAGCTGCTCAAAGTGAGTGGTCAACATCTGAAGTTTGGTGTTTTTTACCTTCTTGGTTCCTTCATAAGTCGTCTCCAGAATCTCCCATGCTTCCTTAGCAACAGTAATATGTGAAATCCTGTGAAATTCTTCTGGAGAGATACCACAGAAAATGGCGTTTAATACTATACTGTTTGCATTAGCTGCTGCAAGAGCTGCCTTGTCCCAAGTGGATTTGGCATCCTCTGGCTTTGTCCAACCTATATCAACTGCATCCCACACAGCCTCATCTATAGAACACAAAAACGCCCTCATTCGGACTTTCCAAAATGCATAATTATTACCATAAAAAAATGGTAGAGCAGTGAGAGATTGAGACCTATCCATCTCAACTAGGGGTCAAGAATCACACTCAGGTATTAAAACCACAACAAGTGTACCCGCTCTGATACCAATTGAAAGTTCAAAATGGGTATGAAACGCCCTTGAACGTTTAGACCCCCAAATTACAAAAATACCAATTCAAGCTTTATATCAAACAATTAATGTTCGGAATATGATAACAAGCTTATAACAGAATTGATAAAACAATCTAAGGCAAATATAAACAGATCCACAGTAGTAAATATAAGGCAAAGATAAAGGAAAGAGATGCAAACACACGGACAACACACGATGTGTTATCGAAGAGGAAACCGAAGTCCTCGGCGTAAAACCTCTCCGCCGTCCTCCAAGCGGTGATAAAATCTACTAAAGAATATAGTTGGGATACATGAACAACAGAAGAACCTCCAAGCCTAATCTACCCAAGTACCTAAGCCCTCCAAGCTTCTTGCTCCAACGAGGTTACGCCGAACCTATTTCTTCTTTAGCTTACCGGATTCTACTACTTGACCATAGCATTAACCAATGTATATTGGTTCCTTCCCAAACTGCTTCCCTAAGCACCAAATGAACCTTTTCACAGACATGGGTGTGGTGAGATAAGGGTTTGGTAAATAACCTCTCAAGGGCATGACAATGGAGAGGAAGAGTGTTAGGTTCTAAGGTCTTAGGATTTTATGTATTTAGAACTCTAATTTGTAATGTTGGCAAACCATGATCAAAACAATGTATTTAGTCTTGTTTAGACTTGCTCAAAGTTGGTTTATTATTGTAAAGTTGGAATCGATTGGCTGCAGAAGTACTTGGGACTTTCGGCCTGGCTCAATCGATCAAAGAATAGACTTGATCGATCGAAAATCACACAGGTTGAATTTTTTGCAGAATTTTCAACTCAACCCTACTTCATTAAACGTTTAGGGTTTTATGTTTTTACCCTAGGTATATAAACAAAACCCTAGCCATGTTTTTGAATGTTGCTCCAATTGTATTGTTGCTCATACATTGCTGTTTTGTGTAAATCTCTTGTGAGATCTTTGAGGAGCTTTCCTTTACACAAAGCTTAGGGTTTTCAAGTTAAAGATATTATCTACATCTTGATGATCAACTTGGTTGCTACCATTGAAGCTTAAAGAATATTAAGCGGGGGTGCTTGTAGCTGATCGAAGAATTCAAGAAAAAAGGAGTCCGTGGATTCGGAGCTTGCACGTGGTCGTGTCAGTAAGTTCTACTGGTGGGTAGCATTAGGAAGTCAAGCGGGGAGCTTGTAGTCCTTCTGTATGAACTTCGATTCTTTCACATAGTGGATTCAGGTTTACCTTGAGGATAGCTAGGTCAAATCCTCCCCAGGTTTTTACCGTGTGGTTTCCTGGGTCATCATATCTTGTGTTTATTTATTTTTCGCTGCTTTATATCTTGATATGATTATTTGATTGCTTTAACCTAGAATTGCATAATTTGACTAAGTAACAACTTGGCTAATTAATCTAGGCTACGTAATCTGGTTGTTTAAGGGGTCTAAAACCGTTCAAGTGGTATCAGAGCAGGTTGCTCTTTTGTTTGAGATTTCTTGATCTCTGAGCTGATCCTTGACCCCTGTTGTCATGGAGTATGGAAACTCTCTGTTTGTTCCTCCTCACTTTGATGGGAACAATTATACTTATTGGAAAGTAAGGATGAAAGCATTCATGAAATCCATTGATGAGAGAGTCTGGAATTCCGTTGAGTACGGATGGGAGAAGCCTACTACTCCTGTGAGTGAGTGGCAAACTTCTGAAAAAGAAGCAGCTGGCTTCAATAGCAAAGCTATGAATGCCATCTTCAATGCTGTTTCCATGGAGGAATTTAAGAGGATCTCTAATGTTGAGGTTGCTCATATTGCTTGGAAAATCCTCCAAACTGTGCATAAAGGCACAAAGGCAGTTAAGATCAATAAATTGCAACAATTGACCTCTAGATTTGAAAGCATTAGAATGTCTGATGATGAATCTTTTGATGAATTTTATGCTAAATTAAATGATATTGTCAATTCTGCTTTTTATTTGGGTGAAGTCTATGATCAACCTAAAATTGTTAGGAAGATACTTAGATCCTTAACTGAAGACTTTAGACCCAAAGTGACTGCCATCACTGAAAGCAAAGATGTGGACTCCATCCCTGTTGATGAGCTTGTAGGATCTCTTCAGTCTTATAAGTTTGACCTACCTAAAGTGAACAAATCCAAATCAATGGCTTTTAAGTCAGTTGATGATGTTGATAGTGGTGGATTTGATGATGAGCTCTCTGCTACAGAGATTGCCTATCTTGCCAAAAATTTCAAAAACTTTCTTAGAAATACCAATAGAAAGGCTAGAGGTACATACACTGCTGAACCTAGAAATTTTAGGAAGAATGATCCCACTAAGGTTAATAACCTTGAAAAACCAAAAGAAAAAGTTGGCCAGTCTTCAAATAATTCTTTGGGTCCTCAGTGTATTGGTTGTCAAGGGTATGATCATGTGAAATCTGAATGTCCTACATTCTTGAGGACTAAGAGTAAAGCTATGGCTGTAACCCTTAGCGATAATGAGGTTTCCGATGATGAGTCCGGATGTGATGAGGATGGAAACTTCATTTCTTTCACTGCTACTGCTGTGGTCAATGAAAGCATATCTGTTGAAGAGAACCCTTCTGATGGGGAACTCTCTGAGGATGCAGATCTTCAAGAGGTCTACAATAAACTCTGCAAAATTGCTGCTAGGGATGCTATGAATGTAGAACTTGGCCTGAAGAAAATTAATTCTCTTGAGCTTGAAAAGAAAAATCTGCTTGTTAAACTGTTTGATGCTAATGATCTTTTGAACAATGTTAAATCTGAGAACATGCTTTTGCTTGATAAAGTTAAAACTTTGGAACATGATTTATCTGTTGCTAGATCCGCTAGTTCTAAACTTGATCACATGTTGAATGTTCAAAAGTATCCTTCTGATAAATCTGGTTTAGGTTATGTTGAAAGCATCTTTGACTCTGCGCCGCATTCCATAAATTTTGTTCCTTCCTCTTCTTCTAAACCTTCCGTGAGTGAGGTTGTGAGTGAAACTGTCAAACCACCTGCGAGTGAGGTAGTCAAACCCGTAGAAGTTTCACCTCCTAAGAAGAATAGGGTTAATCTGAGAGAAACTAAACCTACCCTTTCTAAGGACAAGATGCATGGTAAACCTGCTTGGGTTTGTCATTTTTGTGGTAAGTCTGGACACATTCGTCCTAACTGTTACAAGCTTCAAGCTGCTAAGAGAGCAAACAAACCAAAAGTGTCTGTGTCATAAGCACAAGATCCTATGACACTTATTGGTGAATTGGTAAAGATTTTGAACCTTTATTCCAATCCTGGAATTGGAAATCACTCAAATGTGAATAAGAACTCCAATGCTCGTGATGCATCTAAAATGTTTTGGATGCAAAAGACTCGACCTAATTGAGTCTTTCTGACATGGTCCTTGTGCTTCATTGCTTATTCCTCTGTGACTATTGTTCTTTGGTTTTTGTGTTTTTGTTTTGTTTTGTTCTAGGATTTGCATTGCATTACATTCATGCATTTCATTCTAGGATTTATTTGTTTTCTCTTAAATAAATAAAAAAAAAAAGGGGGAAAAGGAGAAAGCAAAAATTATGTTTGACACTATTTTTCTTGATTTTTGAAAAACAAGGTTGGTCTATCTTTTTACACATGTCATGTCTTGTGTACCTTGTTTAACTTTGATGAACTTATTCATTACACTTGACTAGTTGAAGCTTTGTAGTGCATGTTGTGTGGGAAAGATGTGTATGGTTCTTAATCACTTTGTCTTAATCATGAAGTCACATGCTATTTGACTGTCGGACTTGATCCTTTTGAGAAAGGCATAAATAACCATCTCACCACTGTTCACTAGCCAATCATGAACACCTTAGTGCATATCATAAGATTCTGTGCTCGAGAAAGTGTAACACATGCACAAAAAGAACATAAGGTGTAGCCTCAAATTAAATAAAAACTGGTGTGTACTATTAGGCTTGATGCCAATTCACTTAATTCAAACTGGTGTGTACTATTAGGCTGAATGCCATCTCATACAAATAAGAGGCAAAAATGTAAGAAACTTACATGATTGCAAGTTTTTGTTCTAGGAGATATGAGAGTTATAAGATGTAACTCTTTAGGTGATAGTCTCTTTTAAATTCTATGTGATGAATTGTGTAGACTTTGTGTTTGACTGCTATTCACATATCACCTCACATGTATCTCAAGTTTCTGCTAGTATCACACACTACACAAGTTACTCTTTGTTAAACACTGTACATGCTAGTGTGTGTTTTTGGTCTGACCAACCAAGTTTGAAAATATCTTGAGATTTGTGCACAACATTTTTTTTGCTTGAGAAAATTCAATGGGAGAATGTTTGAAACTTGTTTTTGACAAAATTTGGGTTTAAAAATTTTGGGTTTTTGAAAAAGCATTCCATCTCATACTCATGCATTTTGCTTTTCTTGGTGAATACTTTGAGGAGTTGTTTTTCAAAATTAGGTTTGTATCTTTCAAAACTGGATTTTTTTTAAAAATTTAGTGAGCCTCTGCCCATTTCGATCGATCCAGTCTATTTTTCGATCGATCGAAAAAGTGCTTTAGATTATTCTAAAATGACTATTTCATTCGATCGATCGAATATAATTTTCAATCGATCGAATATTGTGAAAAAACTTTTTAAAAGGTTCAATTCTGACTTTTTCAAAATCACTATTCAAACTTTTCAAACTTTTTCTTCTCTCTCTCCGCGTTGGCAAGGCTCCACATAGAGATTTTTATCGTTTTCCTCCGTTGTTTTTGCAAAATCTCTCTCTCCTCAAGCCGATAAGACTCTTTTGCCCTTCCTTTTGATTTTATTTTCATCATTTCATGCATATTTTCATGCATTTAGAGGCGATTTTCGCACTTTGCATTTGTGGGATTTTCATTTGATTCAAGTCATATTTTATGCAATTGATCAATGGATTTTTGTGGGGATATGCTATAGACATGATCTTAATAGTTTAATTTGATCAATTTTGAGTTTGGTGTGAAATTGAAAATTCTAGGGTTCCAAATTGATCCGATTTGGGGATTTTGTTAAATTGGGTAGAATTTGATACAATTGGCTTGTTGTATTGATGAAATTAAGCATTATAATCTATGTGTTGTGTTTTGTAATGCTCATTTCATCAATTTGTTTTAAAAATTTTCAAGTGGTTTTCAATTTTTGGGGTTTTTTGTTAAAAAATTCCCTGCTCAAGCCAATTTTGTCAATTTAAACTCAATTGAACTTAATTGCTCACTGCATTAGTACATGCATTATGGCATTGTATCTGTTCATGCATCATATAGATTTTCATTCTATTATTTTTGTTGCTAACTTGCAGTCTGCCCTTGGTCTTGTTTTTCTTGTGTTTTCTTTTGGTTTTCTCTTTTGTGTCTCTGTCCTTTCCTTAGCATCATGCCTAGGAAGACTAGAGCCCGTAGGTCCATTCCCTCTTCCTCTCCATCCCCTCCTTCCTTTGACCGTGAGAGGTTTCCGAGTGAGAAAAACCAAGAGCTTTTTGAGAAACTTAACCTTAAGAGAAAAATTTGGGCTGAGCGTTCTGTTCTGTTAGATGAGCTTGATCCTGCCATTAAGGCAAACTTTGAGTGTCGGGGCTGGTTACCTTTGTTAGACATTTATGATCCTCCTCCACCATCTGCCTTGATTAGAGAATTCTATTTGAATATCTCTATCCACATCTATGATTCCAACACTTTGGTAAAGAGTTGGATACGAGGTGTAGGGTACACCATTAATCCTCAGGTAGTGGCTGATGCTCTAGGGGTACCGTTGGTTAGGGATCTTGTCTATCCATATGACGAGTCTCCCGAGCTGAGCGATTTTTTATCTTACATCACTGGGACTTCCGTCCAGTGAGGTTCTGATCCTAGGATCACTTCTACTGAGCTCTCCGGGTTGCACTATCTGTTCTTTAGGATAACTTGTCATTCCATGTGGCCCATTTCTCATGTGCACACCATTCCTCTTGAGAGGTGTGTATTCTTGTATGCTCTGGTTACTGATGCTCCTATTAGTTTTCCCCATCTCTTTCTTCGTTCTTTGAACGATGTTTATAGGAGTTCATCTTCTTCTCATGCCCTTGTTCATTCTATTTTCATTCATAGGATTTTGCTCCATCTTGATCTTAGTGATTTTCCTTCCTCTAAGCTTGTTTATGTGATAGCTCCCATAGGTGCGTCTTTTCTTAGACAGAGGGCCGCTCATCTTCGAGCTGGTTCTAAACACCCTAGGTCCGAGCCATCTAGTAGCGCTCTTCCTCCTTCTTCTTCTACAGGTATTGCTGGTGAGGATGTTCCTGATCCAGTTGGTGATGATCCTGCTGCTGCTGATGTTCCTCCACCTCCTTCGACCGACTTTGATGTTTGTCGTACTCTGGAGACTGTCGTGATTGTTCAAGCGGCTCATGGTCAGATTTTGGTGGACTTGCTAGATGAGATTCATGCTCTGCGAGCCAACTTTGCGCGTCTTCATTCACCCTCACCACCTCCTTTTGATGGCGACTCTTGATTGCTCTTTGGCATTCTGTCACAAAAAAGGGGGAGTGAAGTTTTGACTTGTAGAGAGTTTTTGTTGTTAGGGGGAGATTTTTTTTGTTTGAGAGGAGCTTGTGGAGTTTTTAGATTGTATATAGGTGCTTCACTTTGTATATCATTTTTGGAGATATTTATGTTAGGGGGAGTAACATTGATTGATATACATGTTTTTTTTATTGATTCTTGTTGATTTGTGATTCACTGCTTATTGATTTATATTTATGAGTTGATCATTTATATATGTCTTTATTTTGTGTTGTGTGAATCTTACAAGAATGTTATACCTGTTATTTTACTCTTTTCTGTCACACATGCGTTTATGCGTTTGTTGAGTATTTCAGGAATATACAGGTTGATTCAACTAAGCTGTTGTCTACACTTGCAATCGATGGATAGTAGTTAGGCTGAATTTGAAATTTATGAGCATTTCTTTGTAAAGGGCTTTTTACTTGTAAAACTTTGAGCTTTTAATTAGGGTTTTGTCACGGATTGCCAAAAGGGGAGTTTGTTAGGTTCTAAGGTCTTAGGATTTTATGTATTTAAAACTCTAATTTGTAATGTTGGCAAACCATGATCAAAACAATGTATTTAACCTTGTATAGGCTTGCTCAAAGTTGGTTTATTATTGTAAAGTTGGAATCGAGTGGCTGTAGAAGTACTTGAGACTTTTGGCCTGGCTCGATCGATCGAAGAATAGACTCGATCGATCGAAAATTGCACAGGTTTAATTTTTTGCAGAATTTCCAATTCAGCCCTACTTCATTAAACGTTTAGGGTTTTATTTTTTTACTCTGGGTATATAAACAAAACCCTAGCCACGTTTTTGAATGTTGCTCCAATTGTATTGTTGTTCATACATTGCTGTTTTGTGTAAATCTCTTGTGAGATCTTTGAGAAGCTTTCCTTTACACAAAGCTTAGGGTTTTCAAGTTGAAGATATTATCTACATCTTGATAATTAACTTGGTTGCTACCATTGAAGCTTAAAGAATATCAAGCGAGGGTGTTTGTAGCTGATTAAAGAATTCAAGAAAGAAGGAGTCCGTAGATTCGGAGCTTGCACGTGGTCGTGTCAGTATGTTCTACTGCTGGGTAGCATTAGGAAGTCAAGCGGGGAGCTTGTAGTCCTTCTGTGTGAACTTCGATTCTTTTGCATAGTGGATTCAGGTTTACCTTGAGGATAGCTAGGTCAAATCCTCCCTAGGTTTTTACCATGTGGTTTCCTGGGTGGTCATCATATCTTGTGCTCATTTATTTTCCGCTGCTTTATATCTTGATATGATTATTTGATTGCTTTAACCTAGAATTGCATAATTTGACTAAGTAACAACTTGGCTAATTAATCTAGGCTACGTAATCTGGTTGTTTAAGAGGTCTAAAATCGTTCAAAGAGAGTAGAGGAATTTGTAGAGTCTCTTAGATGAAGATTGGGGATGAGGCAATCTTGTTTTTCTTTAGGGTTTTCTCCCACAAAATTCTTTCTGGAAGCTCTCTCAATATGATGGATATAAGGGTGTATATATCGTAGGGTGAGAAGGGAATGCAAAACGTCAGTTTTTGCCAAACAGGGCAAACTGGCGACTTGGTCTCACGGCTTGTCCAAGTCGCGAGTTCAAGTCGCGTCGTAACGGCTTGGCCAGCCTGGGACTTTTGTCCTGTAGTGTGACAGCTGGCGCGACCCTTCAACTTCCCAGTGTGCCTTTCACGTGCCAGCTTTTGGCGGCTTGCCAGTCGCAATCTACCCGCGAGCCCTAGCTGTGAACCTCTGTTTTTCTTGCACACTCTTGAGTTTTTCATCACATCTTCTCACACATTACCCTTAGAATTTTCCCACCTAAATACAGGGTTACTAAGTGCTAAATTACAAGCAAATTGGTCATGAAATAAAGCCAATTAGATGGTTGATTAAATTCAACCTTACAAAGTGCCGTACAAGTAAGAGTGTAGTACAAGAATATGTGCTATACAAGTAATCTGGTTGGGCTTAAAGCCCACAACACTATACACGTTAACAATTAGAATCCTCAAGTTCCCATCTTGGCTAGTGGTCCAGGTTTATGAACTTGTACTATGAGTCTTGAAAGCTCGAAAACGTGTTGAAAAACACAAGAGCTGTTTAAACCCCCTAATTAAAATAACGGCTCGATAGATTTTACACAACTTTAATACAAAGTGCGGAATAGTGTAAAAGCGAGCGGATGAACAAGAAACTACTCTAATTCAAAATTAAAGCAACACAGCAGTAATAATGAAATTAAACAAGAGTAGGGAAGAAGGATGCAAACACAGAAAACACCGAGACGTGTTCTCGAAGAGGAAACCGAAGAACTCGGCGAAAAAACCTCTCCGCCGCCCTCCAAGCGGAAATTGATCCACTAGACAATCAGTTGGGATACATGAGTAAGCAAGAGACCCTCCAAGCCTAATCTACCCGATGTATCTAAGCCCTCCAAGCTCCTACTCCAACAAGGCTTCTCGGAACCGTGTCTTGTCTTAGTTCTCCGGATCCCGCAATAAGCTCCATGTTGCATCTGCCATTCCAAGCTTCTTCCAATACTTCCCAGCAGCACCAAAACGTCACTCAACACTCTCAAAAAGGTGTGGTAAGTGTTTGGGTTTTCAACCTCTCAATGGTGTGAAAAATGGAGAGGGAAGGGTTGAGGAGATACCACAAGCAAGTGTATAGAGAAAGGTGGGGATGACAATCTCTAATTGCAAATGTGTTTGGCTAGGGTTTTCTCTCTGAAGCATTCCTCAACATTTGTGGGTTATGGGGGTTTATATAGGATAGGTGCAAAATGTGTGAGTCAGTCAGTACAGGCTGGCAGAACAGCATGTCTCGCGGGTTTCTCGCGGGAAGGCCTTACCCGCGAGATACTCGCGAGAGACAGCTGTCTCCACCTGGACTGACTCTTCGCATTCCAGCATGTGCAAGGCACATGCTACACTTCGCGAGAAGCTTAGTTGCGACATACCCGCGAGATTCCTTCAGTTTCCAATTTTGCTTGAGTCTTCACACACTCTCTATCACACACCCCTTACATTAATTCCCACAACAAATACAGGGTATAAACAATTGATAGTAATTACAATCAAATTTGGCACGGAATAAAAGCCAACAAAATACATAGTTTTAAATCACAACTTTACAAGTCTTATCTTGCATTTTGTGTTCTCTACATCAAAACTTACCTTGTTATATGTTCCCATCACAAATCATTTACATTCAGTCCTCTCCTTTTTCTTTTTTTCTTTTTTTTTTTTTTTTTTAATTTTAAGGGAGAGGGTAGGTTTTAATTTTTTAGGCTCTATCAATGATTGATATTTGACCGCTACCTATGTTTTTAAACTTGGTTTTGCTACTTTTAGATTGCTGTAATCTTGTGATTGAATCCTTGTATGTTTTGTTCAGGTTGAACTAGAGAGAATAATCAGACGTGAAAAAAAGAAGGTAAGTAATTGTAAATTAAACAATGTGGTTTGCAACTAATATTGTATTTGTAACTATGATTGTTTTCTAGAGTTGTCTCTAAAGGTTCCTATTATCTTCTGATATTGTCTAAGTTAGCCAAGATATCTGCTGCCATGCAGGTGTTGAAAATTGCTTTGTTTCCAATTGCAGGATAGAGTGTGTGCCTTGAAATTCAGTTGGTTTTTCTTGTTTTATCTGGTATGTGATATATAATTCTATCTTAGCCATGCTTCTCATGAATAGGTCTATTGATCAATCTGGCTCAATGCAGCTTCATATCGGCTTTTGTATTTTTGCTGCTATTGCACCCCCAATCATCTGTCATGGGAAGTCATTGACCTCAGTTATTGTTTCTTGAACTATTGAAGTGGCTGGTTGCGATTAATAAAGCTTACAAATGTATTTGCTATGTAGTATGTTTTGAAAGAGCATTGATTGAATAAGAAAATAATTCAAGCACTTTAGTTGTTATGTATTATGTTGAAGTACTCACCTGAAAATCCTCAAGACTAAGAAGCATTCGAGATTAGTATATCCTTCTGAGGAAAATTAATCTTTACAGAATATAACTCCATTAGGAATAAGTCCATGCCCTCTAGCTTCCAATCATGAAGAAACTGTATGAATGTGATTCCAATGGATACAAGCATTGGAACCATCCAAATATTCGGCTACAAAAACCTCTCTATTTTTTTGCAATTTCAAAAAGGTCCAGGAATCTGTCCAAAAAGGACTCATTACTCCACCAGATATCCAACCAAAAATGAATCATTACTCCACCAGATATCCAACCAAAAATTAATCTTATGACCTGTTCCCACTTCAAAAGAGATGTTATTCAGAAGATCATAGTTCTACTTTTTCCATTGCTTCAATAAAATTTTCCCATTTATTCTTTCGGATTCCCTTATTATTTGTTTTTGTGGTGGGTTTGTATAAATTAAGGATCTTTGCAACTTCAATGGTTTAGTTTTTTTAAAGTCATTGGGTTATGTATAAGTTTTTGCACCCACTTCATGAGGCTTCCAACCTTAATAGGTTCAATGGTTTAACTCTTCCCCCTCTTGCACCCCCTGGGGCCGCTCACTCAGTTACCATAAAATAATATTTTAAAACCATGTCTGATTTTGCTAACAATTGCTGGCGTGACCCTATTCTGAAGGTTGGAAAATTCCAGCTGTTGGGAACAGATGCTTAAATTTAATTTTTGCGTTGTTTTTCAATTCGTTGGTTTGTTGATGGAATCTTGCCAATACCCTGTTTTCTCCTGTACTTGATGTTGACATGGGAAGTCCTTCAAAATAAAGAAGAGATAATTCCTACTAAGTTAAAATCATGGGAAGTTTCATTCTGTAGGGATGTTATCGTTTACATTTTAAAAATTCTTAAAAGCATTTTAAAAATAAATAACTTGTTGCAACTAACACTTTCGTAAATAATAAATATGAGATTGATCTTTAGTAGGTAATTGTTAAAAGTAGAATGGATAATCGTGTTGACTGAATGGAAGATAGGAAAAAACTAATGAGGGGGTAGCGCTATTCTGTGGACGTGCAACTCAATTATACTTTGTAATAGTGTATGTTGATAAAGTGGACTGTATTTGTTGACTTCTCATTGATATTATCCATCTTCTAGGGATGTGTTTTGATACCACTCAAGAGGTTGGATCTTTTCTTGTTGCTCCCCTTCTAGTATGGAGAGTAGTGCTTTCAGGACAGACTCTCAAGGAGTTGGGGAGGGATTGGGGATGTTACAGGCTCACGTAGTTGCATTACTTAATATGATGTCTCTATACTCTCATTTTGTTGTTGTTGTTTTTTTTTCTTTTTTCTTTTTTCCTCCCTTTTCCTCATTTTGTGTTTTTAATGTTTATTCTTCCTGATCGAGCTATTTTATATTTGTCCAGGTTTATTAAAGTAGAAACATTGAAAGAGAAATTGCTTAGAAACAAGGAGACTTACTGGGTTCCTAATTTTGTGAAGGTATAGTGTCTCCCTGCAACAACGACAACAGATTCTCAAAGAAAGCTGGCAGCCCTTTTAAGTCTACAATTGTTTAGTTTTAGATAGAATTTATGACAGCACAAGTTTTCCCATAAAATTTCTATATGCTAGCTATCATACAAATGTTGACAAACTGAAACTGGCCTAATTTGTTTGGCTTCTGAGAGTGTAATAGTTTGGCTTGGTTGCAATTTCTTTGCAACTATGTACAAGTTCATATTTTTGTAATTAACTAATAACCAACCTGAAGACAAACCTTCACCACACTTAGTTGTTTGCTCACATGATAGTTTCGTAATTGACTAATTACTGATTGTTTTAAATATATTTTTTCATGTAACAAAGATAATGCACATTGTTATTCAATGAAACTGCATATACCTCGTAATTTTCTTAAATCAAACTTGTCACCAAGGTGAAAAAACTTATACATAACCCAATGACTTGAAAAAAACATTTCAGTTTAAAAGACTATGCAGCTTGGTTTGACGTATATAATATTTAAAGGAGACTCAAAACACAGTTAAGGGGTAGTTGGTACACCTATTGTGTATTCAAGGTGCTATTTGTATTATTATTTATTCATTTTGAATATAATTTTTTTACTTATAAAAAAGATTAGTGATGATTAATTCTTTCTATGATCTTAAAGAATTTTGTATCCATTTAATATGTTCCTTACATATCTTTCACAAGTGATGTTGTTCTCAAAGATTTGAAATTGCAGGCAGAGGCACGAAGTTCACTAAAACTTCCGGTCACTGTGCAAGAAAATCGAGACGCCTCTCAAAAGCTATTCACCTTCATTTTCTATCATTTTATCTTGGTACCTCAATTCCCACGCCTCTACTTTGTTGTGTTTACTATCTTTTTTAATTTGATGCATACTTGCATCTTTGTAAGTCTATTTTTTTATGGCTTTTTTCTTTTAATTATATACATTCAAATTTGTATCGTAGGGCCGTATCTGAGACATTTGTAGGCCGTATCAAACAAATTTTCAAAAAAAAAAAAAAAAAAAATGTAAAACAAACACAGTTGGGACATACCCAAAGTGCAGTACTATATTGGAAAGGGAAGTGGTATTATATTTGAATGGGTGAATTTCTCTCTCTTGAAATTGCATTAAGAGACGCCTGAGTGTGTATGTGTATATATGCAACCTGAACTTCCCCTTAACTAAATTACAGAACCTAAATTGTTTATCACTTCATACATCTTCTCTTTTGACTAACTTATTTCATAAATGAAATAAAGTTTCATAAATTTAATTAATTTTAACCCTTCATACAACTTCCTTCTTGACTAAAGTTTTTCATAAATTAAATCAACTTTAAACTCCAAAAGAAAATGTGACAATCGACTCTTAACAAGTGACTCCTAATTACATGGATGCTTAGGTTCTTTCCTGTTGATAGAATCAACAAATCTTATCGATTTTTCAAGGCAACTTAGACCAACTCTTGGAACCTCAAAGAAGTGGTCGAAGCCCCAATTATATTTCTTGAAATAACTAACTTGTTATTTTTCTTGTAAATAGAATTTAAAAGCCAAAGCAAAGGCTTTCATTCCATTTGGTGCGGGCAGTAGATTTTGTCCTGCACGTGATCTGGCTAAGCTTGTGATAACTATTTCCTACATCATTTTCTCCTTAACTACAAGTGAGTTCCCTCAAACCTTTTACTATGTGGGCAACAGTTTTACTTATTTTGGAAATTAAATATCACCATACATAGTATTTGTATATGTGCTCTATTACAATTCTATAGAAAATCAATTGAGTAAGCAAGATAACCCTTTTTCTATTCTATTTTGTCATTAACCAAAAATGAGTTCCCTAAAAATGAGTTCCAATGAAATAACAATTAATGATTCTTGTTGAGGTCAGCGGTGACATAAGTATGTAGTTTTAGATTTTTATTACAAACTAAAATAAAAATACTCATAGTTGGTGTGTAATATAATATTTAGCTTTCTTATACATCTTACATGTGTACATGTGGTCCAATCTTCTACATTTTACCATACTTCTTGTTTATTTTTGCTTCGTAATGGGGGCTTCAAGTAGGAAGACATTGAGCCACCTGTGATTCTTCATCTTCCACTGCTTGCTGAAGATAAGGTAGCTTTCTTTTCATTACTCGCCTTGTGGGAAATGCACCTGGGTGTAATATATGATTACAAAAAATAGAAAGAGCATTCCCTAATCTAGCTATAGTTGCCCTATAGTTGCGTTTCTTATAAATGCAGCTAAAACCCACCACCTATACCAGTGTTTTTAAAAACGTAGCTATAGGTCCCCTCTGTAATAAGTAATAAGTTTCATATGATCATAACTGCATTTATTTTGAGTGTCTTATTTGTTTAAAAATATACCTATAGTTACAATAAGTGAGGCTTTATATAAACTTTACATCCTTTGTCGGTGAAATTCAATTTACATTATAATCTTAAACAATTTTGTTTAAATAACTACCTTAGCATATAAGGTTCATGGTTAGGTGTCTACTATTTTCTAGCTAGAAAATGAACTCACAAACAAAACATCCTTGATCTTTCTCAACCACATGAAAATCATCTTTATAATTCTATGTTTATTGCAAACCCATAATCCAAAATTACATTCTATATTTCTATATAACAATTTGACAATAACCTAAATGCACCAGCATGTTTTTGCTGAAAGATATGATTGTCTCACAAAAATTTGATAAGGCAATGTTAAGTTTGAACAGGTATCACTTAATAAACAAGACCCCTACTATTGTAGCCTTGATCTCTTTATTTGTAGTAATAAACAAGACCCCTACGCATTTACAATTGGGATGGTTTTTAGTTGAAAAGCTAGGTGACCTTACCAAACTTGTTTAATCATTAGGTCAAATTTTGATTGACCTTTTTGTGTCAAGTTAGAAAGTCTATATTATTTCTTCCAAATATGAGTACATTTTCTTGATTTGCAAGAAGTATTCTAAATTGGAATGTAACCACCCTCTCACATAAGATAGAAGCTGGAGACTCACTCCCATGTAGGAGTATGGTCACATGACTCACACATCGGATACATGGTATACTAGCTCGTCATATAGAGATTTTTTTTTTTTTTTTTTTTTTTAAAAAAAAATCTTCATATAGAGTGCATGCTTGAGAGTGTGCTTTTCTTTCTATTTTTATTTTTTTCTAAAGATTGGAACACTAAAATGTGGAGTAATGAGTAAAAGAGAAAAAAGTGGAGAAATTAAGAGAATATTCGACTAATAAAAATAGTTAATTATTGCTAATATAGTGATACCTCTTTTTAGCTAAATACACAATCAACCTTTGTATTTAATTTATTAATTTTGGAAGATTCACAAAACTAAATCTTAATTTTGTTGTATAATTTAATAGGCATAACAAAAAAAAATTATGATACAAGCCTCTTAATGAAAATAGTTATTACATTTGCTTTATTGCTACATGTTGTGACTTGTGAGGAATGCACAACCTTCTTAACAACCTACTTGTAATTTATGAAAATGAAAACACTTTATATAGGTTACTATGTCAGTAAGTGTTTTCTTCCTCTTCCCATAATAACAATAATTAATATATTGCTAATCTATCAAAATATGAAGCCAAGTGAAAGTAGTATTATAATAGTTTGTATATCTATCTAAATGTCATATTTACAAATATAAGTGAAAGTAGTATTATAATAATTAACAATTTTAGGTTGAATCACCACTATTGAATCCACAGGGGGTATTTGGCACATATTGATGAACATACAAACAACATCGTATGATTTTAGCTTATATTATCACATGTAGGAGACAACTTTTTTGAAAGTGCTTATCTTGGTATTCTGGAGGTTGTAATTATTACAATTACATTCATATGTGATTTGTTAATATCTTATTCCAACAATTATGCTTAAAATATTCCAAAACATATCACATTAAGTTATGCTTCATTTAGTGTTATTATTTTGAAAATTAAAAGCATAGGTTACTCTTGAGGTAGTGTTATATATATGTTCTATGAAAATGTAAGCATAGTTGGGTATGTTTGTTAGTAAGAAATCACCTATAGGTCTCAAATCACCTATGAATCTAATTTGAAGGTTTACTGGCTATGCATTACCAAATGTTGTCGTAGGTCAGATTTTGAAAATCTTGTATAGTAATGGATAAAAGTTGGATGAAGAAGCAGGGGGGAGGGGGGGGGGGGTTCAATGGAATATATTGAAGGTGTACTTAAATTTATGGATTTTGCATCTTTACATGCAAGCAATGGGAAAATCTTTTGTCCTTGTACCAAATGTGTGAATTTGAGTTTGGTACCACTAGGGGTGGCACATGAACATTTATGGCGTAAGGGGATGCTTCAAAGTTACACACATTGGAAATGGCATGAGGAATCGGTGGCTACGCCAACAGCCACCGAATGTGGGAGTAGTCATGTGCAAGACTCCTTAGAACAGTACGGTGACTTTCGTGGGATGTTGCATGATTTGTGCCCCACGCATGAAATGCCACCCGAACCAATGGACAAAGGTGAAACTATGCAACAACTGGCTCAAGGTCCAAATTGTTAGGTTCTAAAGGTTTAGGAATTTATGTATTTAGAACTCTAATTTGTAATATTGGCAAACTATGATCAAAACAATATGTTTAGTCTTGTTAAAGTGTGCTCAAAGTTGTTTAATTATTGTGAAGTTGGAATCGAGAGACTGTAGATGCATTGGGGCATTTTGGTCTGGCTCGATCGATCGAAGAATAGATTCGATCGATCGAAAATCAATCAGATTGCGTTTTTCTGCAGTTTTTCAACTCAGCCCTAATTCATTAAACGTTTAGGGTTTTATGTTTTTGCCCTAAGTATATAAGGCAAAATCCTAGCCACGTTTTGGGAATTGCTCTAGTTGTATTGTTGCTCATACATTGCTATTTTGTGTAAATCTCTTATGAGATCTAGAGGAGCTTTCCTTTACACAAAGCTTAGGGTTTTCAAGATTGAGATTACTTCAACATCTTGATGATCAACTTGGTTGCTACCATTGAAGCTTAAAGAATATCAAGTGTGGGTGCTTGTAGCTGATTGAAGAATTCAAAAAAGAAGGAGTCCGTGGATTCAGAACTTGCACGGGGTCGTGTCAGTAAGTTCTACTGGTAGGTAGCATTAGGAAGTCGAGCGGGGAGCTTGTAAATCCTTTTGTATGAATTTCGATTCTTTCATAGTGAATTCAGTTTTGCCTTGAAGATCGGTGGGTAAAATCCTCCCCAGGTTTTTTACCGGTTTGGTTTTCCTGGGTGATCGTATCTTGTGTTATTTATTATTCCGCTGCTATATATTCTTGATATGATTGTTTGATTGTTTTAACCTAGAATTGCTTAATTTGACTATGTAACAACTTGACTAATTAACTAGGCTATTCAATCTAGTTGTGTGTTAAGGGGTCTAAATTTCCATCAAGTGTTATCAGAGTAGGTAGCTCTTTTGTCTGAGATTTTTGATCTCTGAGCTGATCCTTAACCCCTGTTGTCATGGAGCATGGACACTCTCTTGTTGTTCCTCCTCACTTTGATGGGAATAACTATGCTTATTGGAAAGTAAGGATGAAAGCATTCCTGAAATCCATTGATGAGAGAGTTTGGAATTCCATTGAGTACGGATGGCAGAAGCACACTACTCCTGTAAGTAAGTGGCAAACTTCTAAAAAAGAAGTAGCAAGCTTCAATAGCAAAGCTATGAATGCCATCTTCAATGCTGTTTCTATGGAGGAATTTAAGAGGATCTCTAATGTTGAGGTTGCTTATACTACTTAGAAAATCCTCCAAACTGTGCATAAAGGCACAAAGGCAGTTAAGATAAACAAACTGCAGCAATTAACTTCTAGGTTTAAGAGCATTAGGATGTCTGATGATGAATCCTTTGATGAATTTTATGCCAAACTGAATGATATTGTTAATTCTGCTTTTAATTTGGGTGAAATCTATGATCAACCTAAAATTATTAGGAAGATACTTAGATCGTTAACTGAAGACTTTAGACCCAAAGTGACTGCCATTACTGAGAGCAAGGATGTGGACTCCATCTTTGTTGATAAGCTTATAGGATCTCTTCAGTCCTACGAGTCTGACTTACCCAAAACAAACAAATCCAAATTAATGGCTCTTAAGTCTGTTGATGATGTTGAGGCTGGTGCATTTGATGATGAGCTCTTTGCTACAGAGATAGCTTACCTTGCCAAGAATTTTAGAAACTTTATGAGAAATACAAATAGAAGGGCAAGAGGTACTAACACTGTTGAACCTAGAAACTTTAGGAAGAATGATCCCACTAAGGTTAATAACTTTGAAAAACCTAGAGAAAAAGTAGGTCAATCTTCAAACAATTCTTTAGGTGCTCAGCCTTTTGGTTGTCAAGGGTATGGTCATGTTAAATTTGAATGTCCTACATTCTTGAAAAATAGGGGTAAAGCTATGGTTGTAACCCTTAGTGATAATGAGGTTTCTGATGATGAGTCTGAATATGACAAGGATGGAAACTTCATTGCTTTCACTGCTACTGCAGTAGTCAATGAAAGCATATCTGTTGAGGATAACCCTTCTGATGGGGAACTCTCTAAGGATGCAAATCTTTAAGAGGCCTATAATAAACTTTGCAAAGTCGCTGCAAAGGATGCTATGAATGTTGAACTTGACCTGAAGAAAATTAATTCTCTTGAGCTTGAAAAGAAAAATTTGCTTGTTAAATTATTTGATGCTAATGATCTTTTGAACCATGTGAAATCTGAGAACATGCTTCTACTTAATAAAGTTAAAACTTTAAAACATGATTTATCTATTGTTAGAACTGCTAGTTCTAAACTTGATCACATGCTGAATGTTCAAAAGTATCTTTCTGATAAATCTGGGATAGGATATGTTGAAAGCATCTCTGTGTCTACTCCACATTCCACAAACTTTGTTCCTTCATCTTCTTCTAAACCTTCTGTGAGTGAGGTTGTGAGTGAAACTGTCAAACCACCTGTGAGTGAGGTAGTCAAACCTGTAGAAGTTTCACCTCCTAAGAAGATTAGGGTTGATCTGAGAGAAACTAAACCTACCCTTTCTAAGGACAAGATGTATGGTAAACCTGTTTGGGTTTGTCATTACTGTGGAAAGTCTGGACACATTCGTCCTAACTGTTACAAGCTTTAAGCTGCTAAGAGAGCAACTAAACCAAAGGTGCCTGTGCCTCAAGCACAAGATCCTATAACACTTATTGGTGAATTGGTAAAGGCTTTGAACCTTTATTCCAATTCTGGAGTTGGAAATCATGCGAATGTGAATAAGAACTCCAATACTCATGGTGCATCTAAAAGGTTTTGGATGCAAAAGACTCGACCTAATTGAGTCTTTCTGACATGGTCATTGTACTTCATTGCTTATTCCTCTGTGACCATTGTTCTTTGGTTTTATGTGTGTCTTTTGTTTTGTTTTTAGGATTTGCATTGCATTACATTCATGCATTTCATTCTAGGATTTATTTGTTTTCTCTTTTAATTTTTTTTTTTTAAAAAAAAAGGAGAAAAGGAGAAAGCAAAAATGTTTTTGACATTGTTTTCTTGGTTTTTGAAAACAAGGTTGGTCAATTTATTTACACATATCATGTCCTATGTACCTTGCTTAGCTTTGATGAGCTTATTTATTGCATTTGACTAGTTGAAACTTTGTAGTGCATGTTGTGTGGGAAAGATGTATATGGTGTTTATCACTTTGTCTTGATCTTGAAGTCATATGTTATTTGACTGTCGGACTTGATCCTTTTGAGAAAGGCATAAATAACTATCTCACCACTGTTCACTAGCCAATCATGAACACCATAGTGCATATCATAAGATTCTGTGCTCGAGAAAGTGTAGCACATGCACAAAAAGAACATAAGGTTTTGCCTCGGCTTAATTGCTTAATGATAAAATTGGTGTGTACTATTAGGCTTGATGCCATCTCACAAAAAAAAAAAAAAAAAATGAGGCAAAAAAAAAAATACAAGAAACTTACATGATTGCAAGCTTTTGTTCTAGGAGATGTGGGAGTTATAGGATGTAACTTTTTAGGTGATAGTCTCTTTTAAATTCTATGTGATGGATTGTGTAGACTTTGTGATTGATTGCTATTCACATATCACCTCACATGTTTCTCAAAGTTTGCTAGTTGCACACATTACACAAGTTACTCTTTGTTAAACTTTGTACATGTTATTGTGTGTGTTTTTGGTCTAACCAATCAAGTTTGAAAATACTTTGAGAATTATGAAAAATATTTTTTTTGCTTGAGAATTTAAAAAAAAAAAAAAAAAAAAAAAAAAAAAAAAGAATGGTTGAAATTTTCTTTGGAGAAACTGGGATTAAAATTGGGTTTTTGAAAAATCATCCCATCTTATACTCATGCATTTTGTTTTCATTATTTAATGCTTTGAGGAGTTGTTTTTCAAAATGAGGTTTGTGTTTTTCAAAACTGTGATTTTTCTCAAAATTTTTGTGAGCCTCTGCCCAATTCGATCGATTTGTTCTGATTTTTGATCGATCGAAAAAGTGCTTTAATTTGTTTAAAAATGACTGTTTCATTCGATCGATCGAATGTATTTTTTGATCAATCGAAAGTCGCAAATCAGGTTTTTAAAAAAACACTATTCTTGACTTTTTCAAACACTTTTTCAAAAGTTTTTTAAAGTCTTTTCTCTCTCTCTGACTTGGCAAGCTCAACTGTTCAAATTTTTGTCGTTTTCCTCCAAATTTTTTGCAAGAATTCTCTTTCCTCAAGCCGATATGTCTATCTTACCCCTCCTTTTTGAGTTTATTTACATATTTCATGCATTTATGCTCAAAATTTCGGACCCTTTACTTTTTGGGATTTTTGATGATTTAAGCCTAATTTTGTGTAATTGATCAATGGGTTTTTGTGGGGACACACTATAAACATGTTCTTAATGGTTTAATTTGATCAATTTTGGGTTTTGTGAGAAATTGAAAATTCTAGGGTTTGTAATTGATCCAAATTGGGGATTTTTGTTCAATTGGGTTTAATTGATGAAATTGGCTTGTTGTTTTGATGAAATTGGTTATTCTAATCTGTTTTCAACAATGTGTGATGATCAATTCATCAATTTGTTTCAAAATTATCAAGTGGTTTTTCAAATTTTTTAGGGTTTTTGTTAAAAACTCTATATTCGAGCCAATTTTGTGAAATTGAACCTAATTTGAACTGTGGTTATTGCATTAGTTTATGCATCACAACATTGTTATTATTCATGCATCATATAGATTTTTTTTATATTTTTATTGTGCTAACTTGCAGTCTGCCCTTGATTTTATTTTATTTTGGTCTTTTGGTTTTCTCTTTGTGTCTTTGTCCTTTCCTTAGCATCATGCCTAGGAAGACTAGAGCCTGTAGGACTATTCCCTCCCCTTCTCCATCCCCTCCTTCTGTTGACCATGAGAAGTTTTCGAGTGAAAAAAACCAAGAGATTTTTGAGAAGCTAAACCTTAAGAGAAATATTTGGGCTGAGCGTTCTGTTCTCTTAGATGAACTTGATCCTGCCATTAGGGCAAACTTTGAGCGTCAGGGCTGGTTACCCTTGGTGGATATTTCTAATCCTCCTCCACCTTCTGCCCTGATTAGAGAGTTCTTTTCAAACATCTCTATCCGCATCTATGATTCCAACACTTTGGTAAAGAGTTGGATACGAGGCGTAGAGTACACCATTACTCCTCGGGTAGTGGCTGATACTCTAGGGGTACCTTTGGTCTAGAATCCTGTCTATCCTTATGATGAGTCTCCCGAGTTGAGTAATGTCTTGTCTTACATCACTGGGACTTCTGTCTAGTGGGGTTCTGATCCTAGGATCACTTCTGCTGAGTTTTTTAGGTTGCACTATTTGTTCTTTAGGATAGCCTGTCATTCTATCTGGCCCATCTCTCATGTTCAAACCATTCCTCTTGAGAGGTGTGTATTTTCGTACACCCTGGTTACTGATGCTCCTATTAGTTTTCCTCTTCTCTTTCTTCGTTCTTTGAACGATGTTTATAGGAGTTCATCTACTACTCATGCTCTTATGCATCCTATTTTTATTCATAGGATTTTGCTTTATCTTGATCTTAGTGGCTTCCCTTCCTTTGAGCCCGTTCATGTGATAGCTCCCATAAGTGCGTCTTTTCTTAGATAGAGGGCCGCTCATCTTCGATCTGGTTTTAAACTCCCTAGGTCTGAGCCGTCTAGTAGCGCACTTCCTCCTTCTTCTTCTACAGGTCTTATTGGTGAGGATGTTCCTGATCCAGTTGGTGATGATGTTGCTGCTGCTGATGTTCCTCCACCTCCTTCGACTGACTTTGATGTTCGTCGTACCCTGGAGACTGTCATGACCGTTCAAGCAACTCATGGTCATATTTTGGTGGACTTGCTAGATGAGATTCGTGCTCTGCGAACCGACTTTGCGCGTCTTCATTCACCCTCACCTCCTCCTTTTGATGGCGACTTGTGATTGCCCTTTGGCATTCTGTCACAAAAAGGAGGAGTGGAGTTTTTGACTTGTAGAGGAGTTTTTGTAGTTAGGGGGAGTTTTTTTTTTTTTTTTTTTTTTTTTTTTTTTTTTTTTTTTTTTTTTTTTTTGTTTTTTGAGGAGCTTGTGGAGTTTTTAGATTGTATCTAGGTGCTTCATTTTGTATATCATTTTTGGGGATATTCATGTTAAGGGGAGTAACATTAATTGATATACATGTTATATTCATTGATTCTTGTTGCTTTGTGATTCACTGCTTATTGATTTATATTTATGAGTTATTCATTCATATATATCTTTATTTTGTGTTGTGTGAATCTTACAAGAATTTTATACCTGTTGTTTTACTCTTTTCTGTCACACATGCGTTTATGCGTTTGTTGCGTATTTCAAGAATATACAGGTTGATTCAACAAAGCTGTTGCCTACACTTGCAACCGATGGATAGTTTGTAAAGGGCTTTTTACTTGTAAAACTTTGAGCTTTTAATTAGGGTTTTGTCACGGATTGCCAAATGGGGAGTTTGTTAGGTTCTAAAGGTTTAGGAATTTATGTATTTAGAACTCTAATTTGTAATATTGGCAAACCATGATCAAAACAATATGTTTAGTCTTGTTAAAGTGTGCTCAAAGTTGTTTAATTATTGTAAAGTTGGAATTGAGAGATTGTAGATGCATTGGGGCATTTCGGTCTGGCTCGATCGATCGAAGAATAGATTCGATCGATCGAAAATCGATTAGATTGCATTTTTCTGTAGTTTTCCAACTCAGCCCTAACTCATTAAGCGTTTAGGGTTTTATGTTTTTGCCCTAGGTATATAAGGCAAAACCCTAGCCACGTTTTGGGAGTTGCTCTAGTTGTATTGTTTCTCATACATTGCTATTTTGTGTAAATCTCTTATGATATCTAGAGGAGCTTTCCTTTACACAAAGCTTATGGTTTTCAAGATTGAGATTACTTCAACATCTTGATGATCAACTTGGTTGCTACTATTGAAGTTTAAAGAATATCAAGCGTGGGTGCTTGTAGCTGATTGAAGAATTCAAGAAAGAAGGAGTCCGTGGATTCGGAGCTTGCACGGGGTCGTGTCAGTAAGTTCTACTGGTAGGTAACATTAGGAAGTCGAGCGGGGAGCTTGTAAGTCCTTTTGTATGAACTTCGATTCTTTCATAGTGAATTCAGTTTTGCCTTGAGGATCGGTGGGTAAAATCCTCCCTAGGTTTTTTACCGGTTTGGTTTTCTTGAGTGATCATATATTGTGTTATTTATTATTTCGCTGCCATATATTCTTGATATGATTGTTTGATTGTTTTAACCTAGGATTGCTTAATTTGACTAAGTAACAACTTGGCTAATTAACTAGGCTACTCAATCTAGTTGTGTGTTAAGGGGTCTAAATTTCCATCACGAATGATGGTGTACAAAAGTTTTACAAAATGATAAATGATATGGACAAACCTTTATATGCTGGTTGTACAAAATTTAGCATATTCTCAACCATCATTGTGTTGTTCTAGTTGAAGATTCTTTGTGGTTGGTCGTACAAGTCATTTACTATGTTGCTTCAAGTCCTGATGGATATGCTTCCTTCAGACGCTAAGTTGCCAAAGGACCATTATGAGGCTAAGAAGATAGTCCAAGATTTGGGTTTGGGTTATGAGAATATTCATGCTTGTTCCAATGATTGTATGCTATTTTGGAAGAAGAATGTTAACTTCGAGGCGTGTCCTTGTTGCAAAGTTCCAAGGTGGAAAATGAATGAGGCATCTGTTAAAGGTAATAATGCCTCATCTAGTAAGGGAAAGAAGAAAGCTGCAAAGATCCTACGGTGGTTCCCCTTAAAGCCAAGATTGCAGCGACTGTTTTTGCCACCCAACTTGGCTAGTTCTATGAAATGGCATGTTAATGGTCATACAGATGATAGGGTAATGCGGCATCCTGCTGACTTGGATGCATGGAAAATGTTTGACACTACGCATTTACAGTTCTCGTCTGAGCCTCGTAATGTTAGACTTGGATTAGCTACGGATGGGTTCAACCTTTTCGGAATTCTGAGTACTACTCACAGCACTTGGCCTGTCATACTAGTCCCTTATAATCTCTCGCCTTGGTTGCGCATGAAACGGTCATCTTTGATTCTATGATTAGTTATTCCTGGTCCTAAATCACTAGGGATTATGATAGATGTGTACTTGCAACTCTTCGTAGAAGAACTGAGGGAATTATGGGATGTTGGAGTAGAAGCATACGATGCATCTTCAAAAAATGTATTCCAATTGCGTGCAGCATTGATGTGGACCATACATGACTTTCCTACTTACGCAGATGTGTCGGGTTGGAGTATGAAGGGAAAATTTGCGTGTTCTTGTTGTGCCTTGGAGACAGGCTCTCAATATTTTAAAAATGGCAACAAATTCTGTTACATGGGACATAGGTGATGGTTGGGTAGTGACCACAAATTTCGGGAAGAAGATACATTATTTGATGGATCTACTAATATGCGAGTGGCTCTTGTGCCACCAGTTGCGTCAGACATAATTATGGACAATGAAAGTTTAGTTGGACGTAGTCTGGGAAAGAAATGTCAATAAAAATATAACAAAAGAAAGATAGGTGAGGCAAACCAGTGTTTGGAAGAAGAGAAGTATTTTTTTCAGTATGTCTTATTGGGAGGATCATAAGTTGCAACACAATCTTGATGTGATGCATATAGAGAAGAATGTGATGGACAATATACTTGGCACGGTGCTGAACATAAAGAACTGAAAAAAGGACAATTACAAGGCATGCCTTGACTTGGCAGACATGGGAATAAGGAGTGAACTCCACCTATGGCGAAAATCACATGATAAGTATATGATACCGTAAGCGTGTTTTCATATGACTACATTGGAGAAAGATGGTTTCTTGCAAGTTTTGTGGGATGTAAGAGTGCCTGATGGATAAGCTTCCAACATCTCACGCCGTGTCAATTTGAAAGAACGCAAGATTTCCGATTTAAAGAGTCACAATAATCACATCCTGATGCAACAACTCCTTCCAATTGCTTTACAAGGATCTTTGCCATCACACGTTACTAGGCCTTTGATAAAATTAGCTTATTTCTTCAAGAAAATTTGTTCGAAGACCCTTACAGTTTCAGATATTGCAAGTGCTGAGGCAGACATTGCAGTCACGTTGTGTGAATTGGAAAAGATATTTCCTCCATATTTCTTCACTGTGATGGTACATTTGGTCATGCACTTGGCTACTGAAGCAAAGATTGGTGGTCCCGTTCAGTACCATTGGATGTACCCCATTAAGAGGTAGGTCATATGTATTACATGTACAGTATGAGGCTTCATAACAGCATCGTAATAGCTAGTGTCAATTACTAACCTTCTCATGCGCATTATAGGTACCTCTCACGCCTTAAGTCTTATGTAAGAAATAAAGCTGCTCCAGAATGGTGTATTGCCAAAGGATACATAGTGAAGGAATGCTTAAAGTTTTGTTCACGGCATATGGAAGGAGTTGAAACTATATTCAATCGACCCACGAGGACGATGGAGGAGTCAACAGGGGTGGTTTCAAGTGTGGCACTAGACAATAGGGAGTTAACCTAAGTTCATTGCTACGTGCTATTCAATTCCGATAACATTTACCAGTTTCGTGAGTAAGTACTACGGACACCAATATAATTGCACGATAATCCAATGTTCGCTACGTATATTAACACTAATACAATTGTCATTGCATGTAGGATGATCAAAAGTTTGATGGACGACGAACTTCAAATGGGCCACTATCATATTCCAATGCTATTATCCATAAGCACCACATGGAGAAGTTTTGTGGCTGGTTTAGATCTCACGTACGTGTCACATCTTCAACTTCTTAACCTTGCAACTTTCCCATAAATAGAATGATTGTACTAATTATAATAAGTTTGTTTGGTTATATTAGGTGATGTCAATGACTGATGCTGATAGGGAAAGTACTGCACTTACTGATACACTTATCACACTTTCCAAAGAGCCATATACTTCAGTAAATTGGCTGAGACATTATGTCATAAATGGGTTAAAATTTAGGAGTTCGAATGTCGAGGCAAATAGAAAAATGTAGAACAATGGAGTTAGTGTCGCCATTGAAGGTGGCATTATATACTATGGTGTGTTGACAGATATTATTGAGTTGAATTATTCTGGCAATATCAAACATGTGTTATTCAAGTGTACATGGGTTGATGATCAAAATAGGAGGAGATATAAGACTGATGAGTTTGGGTTTCCTGTGGTTAATTTTACTCACTCTATACATGGTGGGGAGGAAATGGTGCATGAACCATATGTCTTGGCGTCTCAAGCTACACAAGTCTTTTATGTTGAAGATAAAAGGCACAAAAATTGGTATGTCGTTGTTAAAACAAAAGCCAGAGATGTGTTTGATGTCGGTATTGGCCCCCATTGTGACGAGGATGACACGGATGACTTTTTTGAGAACATTTTGTACTCTCTCACTAGTAATGATGTTGGTAGGGATGAACTTCGTTGGGGTCGAGATGATGTAGAGGGAATGACAATTGATGCCTTTATCATTGGCGAAAGAGATCTTCATGAAATGGACAACTTGGATGATTGTGAGTTCATTGATGATGAGTCCAACGATGAAGATGACAACAAAGTCAAGTATAGCGATGATGAGTGGTGTAATAGGATACTGCTATTGTATGCGTAATTATGTTATAGTTATTATTGAAACTAGTCGCAAACCCACGCGTTGCGCGTGTTAATTTTTTGGATAAAATATTATTTTAGTCCCTAGACTTTATAAAAAGTTAAAAAAAAAAAAAAAAGTTTCATCATATTTTTCATAATCTTGTCTATAACATTTTTTCCATTATCATATACTTATTGGTTGATAATTTGCATAACATAAACATTAAATAAGAGGTAAAACTATTCATTGTGTATGAAGATTATGATTATCTATATATATATATATATAAAATTTCCCTAGTTAGAGTTTGATTAGTTTTAAGTTTAAATTTTTTATTATAATATTTAATTGTTGATTATTGATTTAATTAAGTGAATGTAATGGTTGATTTTATTGCACTATAAAGTTTTCAATGTCCTTTGTATAGCCATCTCTATTTTATTTCATATTCCTCTAGACCACCTTTTTATTTTTGAAATAACAGTTATTAATTGATGTTTGATTTTATTTCTTTTTTTCTTCCTTCATTTATTCTTTATTACTTTGTATGTTCCCTTGCTAGTTGTAAATTTTATGGTTATCAATAAAAAATAGATATCATGGATGGCTTAAATAGTTATAGATATAGTTACGTTAGTGGTATGTCAAAGGTTTTTTTTTCCTTTTGAATTTTCAAGAAAATATGAAAGGCATTTCTCTAGTTTGGTCTCAATTAATTAAGATATCGATAATATATTAATGGAAATAATAATAAGCCTTAAATATTTTTAATGTATGAAGTGGTTAGGTTAGTAGCATGTCAAAGGTTTTATAAAAAAAATTTAAAAATAATTCTAAGGAAATGTAAAATGCCTTTTTCATAAAAAAGAAATTGTTATTTTTTGAATGGTAGAAATATGATTGTTTTACTTACCTTGTTTATAGATTTCATTATTAAGTTATAAACATCTAAATTAAAGTAAATGAACATATAAATGCAAAATTATATGTAAAGTTACAACAGTACAAGATAAATATGTATAGATAATTTTTTTTTTTTAATTCATGAATCATTATTTCACTGTTTACTTTCATTTTGCAAAAAACTTTACATAAACTCCTCTTTTGTGACAACTTTTTTTTTTCTTTTTGCCGAAACAACTTAAGGATATTAAGCCTTAAGTTAACATATGTTATAATTGTAAAACATGTTAGTGATATGAAAAATAGAAAGATTTAAATATTTAAAAACATTTTTAGTAGATTGTCATATAAAAAAAAAAAAATCTCAATATTTTATGTAACTTATCCCATAAGATCAATATTGTTGGCATCCTTTAAAGATGATACATAATATTTTTGAGAAGAAGAAGAAGAAGAAGTAGAGACAATGCTAACACATAATATAAAATTATTAAGCTTGCGTGATTTAAATTTGTGGCAAAAAAAGTATTAATGTATCTATGATAAAAGTTTTTATCTAAATGATATATAGTAGTTCATATTTTTTTAGACTTGATTCAAAAAGTTCATTCTCAATAGCTTTTTAAGTCTACAAATTGATCAATATATGGGCCTAGACACATTCAAAAGGTGCCATCTAAATTATAAATTATATGACTCTTTATCACACAAATATTTTGATTCCCCCAATATATGGTAAAGAAATGCAAGTTTGTGTCTAGCCATTTTCTTAATTTATGCTGCATAATTTAATAGTATAGAGGATGTGATTGGATTTAAATATTGAATAAAATAATATGAGAGGAAAAAAGAGTAAAAATAAAATATATAGCAATAAACATCAAATTATCCAAGTCATTCTATGTAATATAATAACAATATATTATTATACACTATATGTATAATGTAGTAGGATAATATTTAATCAAAGAGAATATAGAAGATAACAACTTAAAACACAAAACTAAATTACATCAACTCCATTCTCAAAAAAAAAATTACATCAACTCAAAGTAAAATTCTAATTAACACAAAAATCATCAACCTACAGAATTGATGCAATAAAAAAAAAATCAAACAAAAAATGAAAAACAAATTGAGAGAGAGAGAGAGAGAGAGAGAGAGAGAGAGAGAGAGAGAAGTAACATTTTTTGTGTGAGAAAACTATGCATAGAATGAAAAAGAAAATGTCAAATTTATAGTAAGATACTGAGAATAAGAAGAGTCAAAATAAAGGAAGATAAAAAGGTAGAGAAGGAATGATATTAAGGTAGAAAGTAGTGGGGAGATGAAGTAAAAAGAAATGAGAGTTTTGGAAAATTAATTATAAAAATAATGTTTAAAAGATATTTTAATTTTTAAATAATTAAGTCACCTTAAATGAGAAAATGTTTCAAAAATATATATATAAGAAAAATTGAAAACAAAAAATGATGACGTAGCTGCTGATGTGGCTCAATGTGAGTGTAGCAACATTAAATGTTACGCTTTAGCTTTTAGTAATATATAGATTATAAGTAGAATTTGTAAAGGTCTATTGCGTGTAAAGTTTGACAATGTTGCATATATAAGTGGAAACTTATATTTCTTCATGTTGTTAAGAAATAATAGTTTTAACATATATAATTATCAGGTGAAACTGTTACTTCTTCATGTTGTTGCATATATATGTTACAACTATTATTTCTTCATGTTGTTAAGAAATAACAATTTTAACATATATAATTATCTTTAAAATTGTTATTTCTTCATGTGATTGCTTGTTGGCTATAATTATCTTTATGTTTGTGTTGTAAAGGTGTTGGATGCAAGAATGGGGAGGAAATGTCAATTGCCACTTGTTTACGTTGGGCAAGGATCATCGCATTCTTGACAAAGGGTGGAGGCAGTAGATGAGGAAGCCCATATTTCTGAGGAGGCAAGACCAGTGGCAAGTGACGATGATACACAGTTTGATGTTTATTATTCGATGCATAATTCAATTTTAATAGCTATAGGAATTCATTGGGTTCACATTTTTTAATATTGTAGGATTTATGTTTTGCAATTTGAATTATGAGTTATTGGTTTACAAAACATAATAATATATATAAAATATCTAAATAATTCTATTTGACATCAAATTTGTAAGAAAAACAAGGGGTTTGCTTCAAAGTAAATGTTCCTTTATGTATTTCTTCAAATTTTGTTATAATTTAGTCCAAAATTTCTTATGTATTAATAGTTAAATGGTGTCAAACAAGTTTTTATAAGTTCAATGTTAAATTAACTTAACATGATTTCACATGTTTGGGGTCATGATAAGACAAACAAACGAATTTTCCTTAGCATTTTAATTTTTTAATTTTAGGGAAACTATTCCTAGCTATTATCCCTTGGGTCCAATTTGGTCAACTTTGGTCTATTCGGTCCAATTTGGTCTGCTTAGTCCATTCATTTCCCTTCAGTCCATTTTGGTCTACTTCGGTCCTTTTGGTCCACTATGGTCCATTCGATCACTTCGGTCCAATTTGATCCACTTTGGTCCATTCCGTCCACTTTGGTCCATTTTATTTCACTTTGGGCCATTCAATGCACTTAAGAATGATCAAAGATAAGTTTGGGTTGAAATTATATCTTCTAAATTCAAATTTATTACGGAAAAATGAAGGCAACCCGAACGAAGTGAAGTTGCTCATCTTTTCAAAAGCTAAGTAAGTGCATGCTTGTTTAAAGATGCAAAATTAACATAAATCAAAATAAACTCAAAAAATCTTGTCATAGGAAGAGGCCGTAATTTGATTTTTCTTTTATTTTTATAAGTGCCAAGACATAGTTTGGTAAAGTGCTCTCCTTTGTAGGCCAAGTTACAACCTTTCTATGGGACTTATAAGTTACTATTAAGGAGAACTGATTGCAGGTTGTCATAGAGGGTAATGCGTTATGAAATGTGTTGATTGCCAATATAATGGGTGAACAAGTTGACTGGTCGATTACTCACATTGCCAACAATTTCTAGGTTCACTAGTCACAATACCAAGAAGTCCCATACACTTATAAAGTCACAGAATTAAGAATTACCAGTTATTCTAATTATAATGCAAGTTAGCAAATGTTCTCAACAATTAACTTGGTCTAGTAGGGGAGGTATTGGTCGTTTGCGACCTCATTAAATCCAAAGTTAACTGAATATGTTGTTGTTCCTAATGATTGAAAGTTACACTTGCACAACCCGTGGGTTACATGAATGCGTGGGAGAAAGGCCTAAATTTACTCATGTTTTGTTTAAATGAAATCATAAACCTTTTATTATTTAAGTTGCTAGATGCATAATTTTTGCGTGGTGTGATATTTTTCACTAGTTGTGAGCTTTGATAAATCAATCCTAATATTGGTGGTTTTGTATATATAGATGATTATGTTCAAACCCCAGCACCGGTACAAAATCTAGCACTAGAAAATAGGCGTGCAAGATGTGGGAAAACAAGGTTGGCTGACATATGGGCAATGACTGGTGAGTACAAAATCTAGTTGACATTAAATGATGAAGGCCAACCGATTGGGCGGGATGGGTCTTTGTTCGTTCGGTGGTTGGGCTCGTTTTGCAAGAATGGCCTATTATGCCCGCTTACACCTATTGGGTGGCCAAGCGTCCTTGACAATTTTAAATAGGACTGTTGGGTGGAGATTGAGGTAGTATGGAAATAAAATATAAGTTATTACATTTACAGCTGCTATCCTAATTAAATGTCATATTTAGCCACTATTCTAATTAACTTACTACATTTTGCTAACTCCACTTTTGCATTTCAGAAACGGTATATAATTGATCCCACTATTGTCGCACCACCCAATCAAATGGAATGGGCAATGCATCAACTAGGGGTACTAAAGAGAAATCGCACGACCAAGTTGAAGAAGGATCACAAAAAACATGGGATGACATATGAACAAGTATTGGCTAGCCAACCGCCAACAGTTATCACAGCGCAATGGATGGAGATGGTTGACTATTGGTTCAATGACAAAACAGTGGTACTGTTACTTTCTTCGTCGATCTCATCTTTATGGTAATTTAGTCAAGAGATGTTTTGTTTTTGTTTTTGTTTTTGTGTTTTTTATTTTATTTTTTATTTTATTATGTTAATGTGGTTGTAGACATTAAGTAACAAAAACAAGGAGAGTCGAGGTAAACAGGAGGAAATAGCAAGGTCTGGGGTAAAGTTTTGCACAAATTTCTGATGAAATGGTAAGAAATAAACTTAGAATTCATGAACGCCTATGCAGCCACTTAAGGAGAGTAATTATCCTAACATGATCCTAGCCTAATTATGCATGTCTATAAATATTCAAAATCACCCAAACATGATGAAATGGCAATCACACAAGCTTGCTATTCATTATAGCGACTAGAAGCATAAAAACAATGAAATAAAAAGGGATTTTTAGAATAGGATTTAGAATTAAGGGGAAGCTTTGGATTTGATGAAGGATTATTTATTTGGAAGTTTTTTGAATTGATTTGGGAGAGAATTTGGGTGTTAATTTTATGGAATAGGAATAACAAATTTTCTCTTACATACCATGAGCATCAGCGCCAAAGCACAAGGAATCTGTGAGCATGTGCTTTGGGTCCAAATTTTGTTCATCTTATTTTGAGTTTTTGTCCTTCTTTTTTTTTTTTTTTTTTTTTTTTTTTTTTTTTTTGAGGTACAAATTATGCACACTTGGTTAGTAGGTAGTTCACGAACACCATTTTGCTTGTTCTTGTCTTAAATCTTGGTTTGTGTAATGTACTTTCTAAATGTACCAACTTTGGGTCATTTTGTGCTATGATAAAAAGAAAAAAAATGTTCCTTAGCAATTGAGAAGTGGGGTGATTCAAATGGGAAGTTTTCAATGTTTATTTTTTGTCATCCTTGGTGCACATATTTTCCAATAATCTAGTGAGCATCGAACATAACTTTTTGTTGCAAATCATAGAGAAACATGCATAGTTTACTAAGTCCCAACATTTTAGATCACCCATGGGTAATTTGTGACAAATTTGTGTGCAAAGTGGGCATCTCAATCTTATCTTGAGCCATTTTCTATGGGTTTTGCATGATCCTTTCCATTTATAGAAAACTTATGATGCCTATTTTCTAACTCCCCATGTCATTTTTTAGAAGCCTAATCATATGTATCTCTGTGGATTCTCTTTGTTTGAGTGGAATGTTTTTGGTCCAAACCTATCAAATTGAAGCTGGACATATAAGATATTTCCAAAAATACCTCAAATGTATTCCAAACCGGTGCTAGTATAAGAAACATAAAGAAGTTAAGGAAGAGGGAGGAAATTATTTGCTACCTTTCAAAAGTGAGATAAAAAATAAATAAATTAATTAAAAAACCTAATAAGACCTCACATTATTTATGTAAGACGAACGGTTGGATTATTAAGAATATTAACATTAACACATTTTCTCCTTCATTGTTTAAATGTTACTAATTTTCTATGCTTTATAGAAAAAGCATGTTTATCCTTAATTAATTGAAATATATACTTTTTTGCCATGCGGTTCATTTCATGAACACCACCATCTATATATAGTATAAATCAACTAGTAGATTAGTCATATTAATATACATGCAATGATAATGCAACTTGCAATATAAGATTGAGATCTAATTAAGGAAATTTTGTTTTTCCCTCTGTTTGAATTGAAGTTCTGCATATTTTTATTTTTAATTTCGAGGTTTAACAAGCCCACGTGTATTTGGAAGCTAGCTAAATCCTCTCATTTATTGCTAGTGGACTTGAAGCAACTGCTTTAACAGTCAAAACCTACCAAGGAGGTGCTCCTGAGGAAAATTATTTACTACTCTCTCAGCTTTATCTTTATTTTACTAACTTTGCTATGTTATGACTATTTCATTGTGGGTTTGTGTTAATTGTGGCATAACAACATGAACGCCCTAGTGTTTATTGAATGAATTTTGTTCGTCATGTAGGCGAAAGCTAAAGGGGCAGTAGTTAAGCGCGTAGATGTGTATTAACAAGTGTACTACACCAAAGATGGGGTTGCTGTTACTACCCATGCGCAAGAGAACAAGGTGAGCACAATTTGATCGAATTGAATTTGTGTATTTTGTATTTGTATTGATTATGGTGTGTAATATGTTGTTTAGTTCTTATGGGAAAACAGGATAGGATGATAGCACTTTAGAATGAACAGGGCATACGACTACAAGGAGAGATTGGTAGTGGAATCCTCTAGTCCAAAGGCATGCGTATGCTCGTGTGATGGGTCATCTTGAGTGCCTAGGACATGTACGTGGGGTAGGTTTTGGAATCACCCTATCAGGAAGAAGTGCCACAAACCTTTCACAGTTTACCTCGACTCCATCGTCGTCAACAAAACGACTCAAAGGATGTCAGAGTTGGAGACGAGTCATGAAGAGCTTAGGGAGCAACTAGTTCAATCTAGGGAGGAACTAGCGAAGCATAGGGAGGAACTAGCTCAATCTAAGGTGAGGCATAGGGAGGAACTAGCTCAATCTAAGGCAAGGCACCAAGCACAAATGACTGAAGTGATGACGTCGATGAGAGACATGTTTACCAACTTAGCCCACTTATGCATGATTCAAATCCTTCTCAGGTAGCAAACAAATGTTATTTAGCGAAAAACTACTTTTACAATGCATTGTTATGTGATATTAATACGATGCCTTTAATATATTTTAGGGTGGCAATGCTTGATCGGAATGAAACTGTGAATCTTGAGGTAAAACAAAATTCCTCTAAAAATTTCTCATTCAACATTAGCCTACATATATACATACCATGCTATGATGGATAAACTATGAACCTTAGTAGTTAGTACAGTAGGAAAGAAAACTTTCTGCTGGTGAATATGTTATAAAATCTCATAATGAAATTTTATTATTGTAATATAAGTTGATTCAAGACGCATTTCAAAGGTCTATGATATCGTGACTACTCTAGAGTATCGCATTCTTATTTGTCACCTGAAACATGAAGAACACAGTTTCTTGGCATATGCACATCTCCATGACTACACACATGCAAAATACGTAATGTAAAGGAAAAAAACAATAGCTCTCATTATCAATCTCAATAATGTATTGCTAAACTTGATTGAATTGGAAGTTTTGACTAGATATTTTTCTTCTCTCTAAGTTTTAACGATGATAAATTGACTACGTGTGTTACTACACTACTCTTGTGAAATTATTAATGAATAGTTGAACTACAGCTAGTCTTCCTCTCATGTCACTAAGTTGATGAAAACAACATAATTGATATGGCAGAGATTGATCCTTGCTTATGTTTTCTTTGTATTATTTATTTTTTTTAAATCCAAATGAGCTCTCTCTATTTCTAATTATCTAGGTATGTAGTCTCACACCTATCATATATAATCTCTCTCACTTTTCCCTTTCATTTTGGCATTTGAAAAGCCAAATCACTCCATACTTAGGCAAAAATAATGCCAAATTATGTCCCTTTCCCTCATAACATTATTCTGCCAAATTGCTCTATGATCATGCCTTTTGATACAAATGTCCCTATATAAGCATAGCTGAATTACAATTTTGAATTCATGTTTAGAGTATTATGTATTGCAAGCAAAAATTTGGCAAATTTAACTTGACAAAGAATAATTTGTGTAGTTTTACCATGAAGTGGACAAGAAAGCGTTTTCGTTCACTGAAAGATGCTAAGAAGTGTGTCAAAATGGAAGCAAATGAAACTGAGGAAACTCTTGAGGCCTCACAACCTAGTGGACATTCTAAGCATGTTGTAAAGTTTTTTGTGAACAGACATGAGCAAACATTTGTATATATATTTTTGTTAACAAAAAGGTTAGTGATGTTGCTGCTTGTTGGCTCTGGTTGTTTGAGGGTAGTTTAGAATGTAAAAAAATCATTCTTGTATATTTTTTGTGACGTACAAAATCTTGTAAATATCTTTTGACAATTTTGTGTTGGGAACTTGTGATTTTTTGTTGGGAACTTGTTTATGGAACTTGTGATGTTGGGAACTTGTAATTTTGGGATGTAAAAAAAATCCTAAGTTGTGATAGTAGGGAAAAAAAATGAGGGTGAAGATTGGAGTCACTAGTTGGTTTAGGTCCAAGATCTACTCTTTGACCCTTACATACAGTGATGGAGCTAGCTAGAAAATTTTTTCTAGCAGGCTAAGTTAAATATAACCAAAAAAAGAAAAGAAAAACTTCCATGACTAAAAAAGTGTTTAATTTCATAAACTAATTTTATTTCATATACCCAACTCTCTTTTAATGTACTAAAATTATTTTTAATAAAACCAAACAAATATGAATAAGTACACATATATTACTATTATCAAATATCAAATATAATAAGGGTACGTTTGGTACACTGAATAGAAATTACATTAGGAATAGTAATCTTTATTACTGAGAATAATGTAATGGAATAACTATTACTAACTTATTGTCCTTAAATTTGGTTGTTACATATGAAAAATTTGTAAAGATGATGTATAAGGAAAATTTATATTTTTGAAAATATATTAATTTTAAGACCTATTATGTGTACTAAGAAATAACTGTTACATCCATTTTAAAGAGGAATGAATATTCTTCAATTTAAAGAATAGCTATTCCTTTGTAATAACTAATTCATGAAATAAAGATACAACCAAATGACTGAATTGCTATTATATATGTATAGTTATTCCATTTCAGGAGCTATTATATCATACCAAACATACCCTAATATTATATAACATAAGCAATGCAAGTTGTAAGCCACAACAAAATATATAGAAAGTTGGCATTATCTCAAGACTCAAAAGTCAAAAACATAAATTGATATACACTAAACACGCTCATTTCAATTGTAAGCAAAGTTAGAAATACTACTACACACAATACACCAATGACTAAGCTCGAGGGAGAAAAAGCGGCAGTCGTTGAGTGGAGGTTGGAAGCTTGAAGTGGTGTATGACTATAACTTAGATGGTGATTGGGGGTGGCGAATAGGCAAATTGTGAATGAAGGTGTGCAACATTGATGTCATGTTATCCATAATTGAGGATGATGGCATGTTTGGCCATATGCATTAAATCATTATCAAGGCAACAACATTGGTATGTTTTGGTTACGTTTATTATGAGAAATGTTACTAGTTTTTATCTTAGTCTACCATTGACATCACTATTCACTTACTACTAACAATTGCCACCTAGAAGTTTTTGGTAATATATTGTGTCCTTATTTTACTCATTTATTGTAAGTCTTAATCACGTATTTCCACATGAACTAGTATTTCAACTCACTTAGAAAAAAAATATCAGACTAAGTTGATAAACAAAATAGACATGAACTAGTATCTCAGCTCAATTTTAAACAAATAGGAGTGGAATAGGAGAGTGGGAGTAGGAGGCGGTAGAGAGAGAAATAAGATTGTTAGGGTTTGCAAGGTAATTAGGTTTTATATAGGAAGAGCTAAATAGGAGAATAAAAATTAAATAATTTTTTTGAATTATATAATATATTTTTTAATATATATTAAATATATAAATATATATATATAATTTAAATTTTAAATATATAGGTAGGTCGGATCGGGTTAGGTGGGTTTGTGATTATTATGATTCGAACCCAACCCGGCGGGTTGCATTAAGTTAGGTCGATTTTGATGGGTTGGTGGGTTGGCTGCACACACCTAGGTGGAAGAATCTAATATCAAGAACTTAGGCTACCTCTAAGCCATTGTTAAGGAAACTTTGCGTCTATACCCACTAGGTCCTATCACAGGATTGCATGAAGCTATAGAAGATTGTAATGTTGGTGGCTATGACCCCTTGTGATTAAATTAATTGATTAATTAGCCAAGTTATTAATTAATCAAATTAACATGCAAACGCATGGTAGCACAAACAAATCACCAATAAACTAATTATGTAGCGGAAAATAAATAACACGGTAATTTGTTTACGAATGGAGAAAACCTGATGGCAAAAACCCCATCGAGTGATTTTCAGGTCACAACTCCCAAAATTCCACTATTATCACAACAAGCGGTTACAAGTAAAGGAATCCTAGTACCTTATACCAACCTACGGTTGAACCCTTACCCCAATACCCAATTGAAATTGTTCTGTAGTGACAATTTTCCCTTTTAATGCACGGCTCCCAAGTACGTGACTAACCAATACGTGGATCCCAGTATGTGACTTCAATCACCAATTGGAAAGAGTTGTTGGCTGCAAAGTTCTTCAGTTCATCCACGATGAAGATCAAGAAGATGCTTGGTCACAAAACCCAAATGTGCACATACACAGCAACTTCTTCAGAAGAGATGAATTGGGGCAAAACTTTGTCTTTGGTCACAAATTGCTTAAACAGACTTTGCTTAATGCTTGTGCAACTTGTGTACTCTTTAACAGCCCTTAAAACAATCTTTTTATATGTCTAGGATTAGGAGAAAAGAAGGCCCAAACACATAAACACGGATCCTAAGAAAACATAACAAAAAAATTTATTTTTCTTAAACCTTGACAGATAGGAGGTGTCAAGCAGGTGTCGAGCACACGGGCTTGAGCGGCTTTCTAAACCTCGACACATGCTAGCTGTCGAGCTTTAGTAACTTTGCACATTCAACTTGTTTTCTTGGACAGACTTGAAGGCTTCAACACTTGATCTTGAAACATGGTTTCTTGAAGTATTTCAACACATCCTAGATCTACCCAATTACAAGTAAAGTGCGTTTTGTCAAAGGATTAGCCAATTACCTAAAATAATGACATATGTTCTTAACAAGTGAAACACATATGTCTTAACAATCTCCCCCTTTGACAATCCATGACAAAACCACAACAAACAAATGAACATATGAGAGAAGTCATAAATCACTCAACTCATATTCACTTGTTGAATACAATAAAATCTATCCTAACACAAAATCTTGAAAAACTTTGTAAGAAGAGAGTTTATAGCAAGTAGACTTTGACAACCTGTATTTCTGAAACACTTTAAACAAAACTCATCAAAGCATCTTTGTATGAGACATAAATAATAGATTGCATACAAGTATAGGAAGCATGTATATAAAGAGAGAAAAGAAACAACACATGTAAAGATAGATGAAAGAAACATACATCCACATATAAAGAATATAAGTACAATATATGTGTAAAAATGGTCACAAAACCCAATGTACAAGATTAATGTATCTAAAAAGAAAGAAAAGAAAAGATTCATAATATCCTTACTACATCCCTCATATCAACAACACTCCCCCTAACAAAAATGTTCTATACTAACTCTCCCCCTAAGAATGACTACTCTCATATCCCAAAACTACTTTCCCTTTTTGTCACGAGTGACAAAAAGTAAGAGTGTCAAGTAGACATATCATTGGTAGAGCTAGTATCTCCATCATCATTATCCAAAGCATCATCGTCATCGCCATCATTATCATCATCCTTAGGATCAGAATTAGAAGCCACTAGAGAAAGTGGTGAAGGAGAAGCCTCAGGAGCAAAACCACCCATAGCCACCTGCCGTTGTACAATACGACCAACACAAACGTTCACCTGATACAACTCAGTAGAGAGTGTATCAAGGCGAGCATCTATGTGTTGCAGCTGCGCCATGATGTCTCCAAGTGACACATCGCCCATGGAAGAAGAAGGAACGGATGTAGATGAAGCAGACCAAGATGGTGCCAAACGAGATGGAGTTGAACTAGAGGGAGGTGCTACTAACTCTTGTCGCAACCAAAACTGTGTCTCACTACGTTTTACGATAGCGGTGTCTATGGCACACATGAAGGTGAAATGGTCAAACACAGGAAAAGGGACAGAAAAATGGCGTAAGATCCTCGTGATAACAAAAGGAAAGATGAGCTTATCACGGGACGTCGAATTTAGATGAACATCTATAATAGAAAGAATGAAGTGAGAAGGGAAGTCTATAGTAAGATGCTTAAGTAGGGACATCAAAAATTGAGCACGATGCTATGTAATGGAGTTGTAATGAGAGAGAGGATGGAGTACAAAAGTTATCACTATGTTCAAGAATCTAGGACCTTTAGCAAAAGGAGGACATGATGTAAACTGACGCTCACCCCACTTAGAAGGCCACTCACAAAAAGCAGATATGAGCTCATCCTTGGACACAGTCCTTAGACGCTCACAACGAGGATAGTTAGGAAACTCTATCCTAGGAACCTGAAGCACATCCGCAACAAGTTGCGGTGTGATAGGGATACGCGTACCTCAAACGCGAGTGATGAAAAGAGGTACTAAACGATCAATCCAGTACATGTTGGAGTAAAACTCCTAGATAAGCACGAGAGGACAAATGACTAGGACGTCACACAGTGACTCCCATCCCCGATTGTGAATGACATCAGGAAGGTCGGTGTCGGTGAAGTCCACCAAAATGACTTGGCATTCCGAATGAACACCTCGTCTAGAAAAGTTCTCCAAAAATGCCTTGTGGGCGTCATCATCACGGAACCGAAGAAAGAGAGGAGTAGAATCAGAAGATGAAGAAGCTCCAGAACGAAGAGGGTTCCGAGCCAGAGTAGATTTGCGCTTAGGTGCCTTAGATATAACTAACGTAAACAGAAAAAGAGGGAGAGGGAGAGAAATAATCAGAAACGTCCCAAAGCAATTCAAATATAACAAGTATATTGAATAGAGAGTACATATGCATGGGGAATGCATGAACATGTGACATGCAAAAGAAATTTCATCTTGGGCTCAGCCCAATCCAATCCTACCAGCACACAAGCATATTGCACACATCTAAATGCATGAAAATACCATTATAATGCAAATGTGATGCAATGTATGAGATTTTAAACACATTTAAATGAAAACCCATCCCAAAATTACAATAAACACTCATCAATTTTGAAAAACCCCAAAATTTTTCAAAAACCCCAAAACCTAGGTTTCAAATCATGAAATGCATGAAGAATGAAGAGATAAGAGAGCATACTAAGTGATTTGAAGCAAAGAAAGGCTGAAAAACACGTGGATTGAAGGTTTTTAGTGAGAAAAGAGAGTTTGGGAGGTGAACAGGTGCAAATAGATTGAGAGAGATCAAGAAAATGAGAACCGGATTGCATGAGAAAGCTTAAATAGAACCTCAATAAAGCTCGATAGATGATGGTATCAAGAGGTGTCGAGCTATCTGTCGAGGGAGGTGTTGAGTAAAATGGTCGTCGACAGATTCAGGTGTCGAGAAGGTATCAAGGAATAGAACACCAGATACAAAACAAAAGCTCGATTGATTGACCAGGTATCGAGAAGGCAGGAGCTTTCTCGATTGATCCACCAGGTGTCGAGAAGCTGTTAAGATTGCGATAAGAAAAGCTTGAGAAACTCGACAGATAGCTAGGTATCAAGGAGGTGTCGAGCTAGCTTTTAAAAATAGTTTTTCGAGAAATAAAAAACACAGACATGAATGCAATCCAACAAGCAACTCAACCAATGATCCAATGAACATATTAAGCTCTCAAAATCATCTCTCATCAAGAATTTTAAAAACATGGATCCCAGAAACACACACACACACACACACACACACACTAAACAAGTCTAACCAATTTTATATTTCAAAAACAAGTCAAGACAGTTTAGTGAGCATATATTAGCGCGCGCGCGCACACACACACACACACACACACACTAAACAAGTCTAACCAATTTTATATTTCAAAAACAAGTCAAGACAGTTTAGTGAGCATATATTAGCGCGCGCGCGGACACACACACACACACACACTAAACAAGTCTAACCAATTTTATATTTCAAAAACAAGTCAAGACAGTTTAGTGAGCATATATTAGCATATGTAAAACCTTGTGATGGCCAAATCACATTGTACCTACATATGTATCAAGAGTAGCAAAGAATATTATGTGTTGTGTGTGAGAAACATCGCAAGATTTCATAAGTGTCAACTAGTTATGATGATTTGAGATATGGGAAAATCACTTTAACTCACACACAATCATAATTGTTTGATGGGGACTATCACCTTCGAGGTACATCCTATAACTCCCACATCTCCTAGAATACATGTTTGCAATCATATTTAAAAGCATTTTTTTTATCTTTTTGCTTTTTATTTTCTTTGCATATTTTTCTTTTATTGAGCATATCATGCATGGGTATATAAGAGAGAGAAAAGAAATAACCATTGATATTTGACATTCCAATTTTCCTATGCCGAAGTACACAAATGTCATTGACATTGCACTTTTACTATGCCGAAGCATATAGGTGTCTTATTATGATTGGTGGGCAACAATGGTGAGATGGTTATTTATGCCTTTCTCTTAGGATTTTCTAGTCCTACCCATCAAAAAGAGTGATACGAGTGTTAAGTATAAGAGATAACTTAATCTTACTCATCACAAATAAGAGCCACAAAGCTCACTTGCTTAGTTGTGCATAGAGATGCTAATCTAAGCTACAAGAGATACAAAGTTTAGAAAACTTTGTTTCAATGGCCATCCAAGGTACACAAGTACCAAAGTACACAAAACACACATTGTTTTTGTATTTTTTTTTTATTTTTCAATTTATTTATTTATTTTTATATCAAAAACAAAATAAACAAAACTGAAAACAAACAAACAAAAACATGTTAAACAAAGCAAAGCATAAAACTAAACTGACTCAAAATAAATGCAAAACACAGAAGTAATGCAACAAACAAAAACAAAAAGATAGAAGAAAGTGATATAATCACTTAGAGTCCTTTTCTTCCATGCCTTGGAAGAATCTTTCCTTCGATTAAACCCTTGAATCGGTGGTGAGGGGGAAAAGTTGAAACCGTTTAAGTTCGAAAGGAACATGAGGGCTTTGAGAAGATATCCAAAAGGAGCAAAAGAGGATTGAAGCTGATTCTGGCTTCCAGATGCTATCATGCCGTTGCTTTGTTGAGTGGCTAACCATTTATAGCAATTTGTTTGAGTATGATTGGCAGCTCCACAATAATGATAGAGATGCTACTTCTTCCGTTTAGGCTTTTGAAAGTTAGTCTTCTTAGCCCTAGGGTTTTTAACATCTTTCTTATCATATTTAGAGGGTGCTCCTAAGATAAATTTATCACTGTCTAAGTTCTTACTAGCTAATTCAGTTTTAACATCATTGTTCTCAATTTCAACATTATTAATAGGAGGAACAAAAATAGTAGTACTAGTAGAAGCAATATTAGAGGAAGAAAGACCATGCCCTAAACTTGTTCGATCCGAAGCAGATTTCTGAATGCTGAGCATCTCATCAAGCTTTGCACTTGAAGTCCTCTCCAATTGAGCTCTGACTTGAAACAACTCCGCTTCAAGCTTCTTGGTCTTCTCAGCCAAGAAATTGTTCTTAAATCTCAATGCTCCAATAGTCTGATTAGCCTCATCAAACTTTGTGGACAACTTTTCACGATCAAGTTCCACATCACCGAGTTTCTTGGTGGCCAACCTATACAGTTTCTCATGCTTCTCAAAGAGCTTGTATAGTTTCTCATAGGCTGTATGGATATCATCTTGATCATCCATCTTCTCACACTTAGAATCCACCAATTCTTCTTCTTTGTCCACATCTTCAACAATCCCTTCAGTAGGATTGACTATGGCAGTGAAGGCATTCAAAATTCTGTCATCCTCATTGTCGGAATCATCCTCAGGCTCAGTGTCACTCAAGGTTGTAGCAAGTGCCTTGCTCTTTTCAATGCTCTTGAGATATGTAAGACACTCCTATTTCATATGTCCGAAACTATGACACCCAAAGCACTTAGGTCCTGCAGGAATAGTGTACTGACCGCCATCCTTTGCATCCTTCTTCCCTTTGTCTTGGCTCTTGAATTGAAAAGATCTAGATTGCCTATGATCCTTGTCAAAGCTTTTTCCATTGGAATTCTTCATAAATTTCTTAAACTGCCTAGTAATGTAGGACTTCATCTTGGAATCTTCATTATCAGAAGATTCATCTGTGTCACTGCTCTTTGACTTCAAAGCCATACTTTTACCTTTACCCGTATTGCCGATCCTTAATAACCCTAGCTCATAGGTCTACAAGTTTCCAACCAACTCAGTCAAAGGAATCTTGTCAATATCCTTTGATTCCTCGATAGACGTAATCTTGGCATGGAATCTCTCGGGTAGAGATCTGAGCACCATCCTCACAATCTTGGGTCAGGGATGGTTTCCCCAAGATTGAAGGCTAAGTTCACTATTTCCTTGAGCTTGGCATAGAACTCATCGAATGACTCATCCTCCTCCATCTTTATCTCTTCAAAGCTTGTAGTGAGCCTCTGAAGTTTTGAATCTTTGACAACCTTTTACTCTCATAGGTTGTCTGGAGGATGGTCCATGCTTCCTTAGCAGTTTCGGTCGAGGATATCTTCTTAAACTCCTCATTAGTGACTGTGCTAAATAATGCATTCAGAGGAAATATCAGATGAGGTTGAACCCAGCAAAGTGTGTATCTGGGGTCATTAGGCAAGTTTTTAAGGTTCATGGTCTCACAACAAGGCATAGAGGCCAATCCAGAGAAAGTCAAAGCCATATTAGACATGACCTCCCCAAGAAGTTTGAAGGAGGTACAGAGGCTGACGGGATGAGTAGCAGCTTTCCAATGGACAGAGGAATGCGAAGAAGTTTCCAGGCCCTCAAAGACTACCTGTCCAAACCACCCCTCCTAAGCCCGTCTGTTAAAGGAGAAGATTAATTCCTATATTTAACTATTTCCCAGATAGCTGTGAACTCGGCACTGATCCATAAAGAGCTCAGGATCCAGAAGCTAGTTTATTACACAAGTCAAGCTTTCCATAGTGTAGAAGTAAGAGACCTAAGGATAGAAAAGTTAGCCTTTGTGCTAGTTGTCGCGTCCAGGAAGCTTTATCCCAATTTGTAGGCACATATGACATTAGTCATGACAGACCAACCTTTATGAAAGGTGATGGGTAGACTAGACGCAGTAGAGAGAATGGTCCAATGGGCAGTGGAGTTAAGTCAATTTGACGTTGATTATAGGCCTAGAACGGCAATTAAGGCCCAAGCATTGGCGGACTTTGTCACCAAATTTACTATGGTTGATCAAGATCAAGATCTAGAATCAAATTACTGGACATTGTATACAAACTGGGCGGAGTAGGAGTGGTTCTCTTATCCCCTGAGAAAGACATCCTCAGATACGGGTCCAACTTAAGTTCCTTGCAATGAGTAACGAAGAAGAGTATGAAGATGTCCTAACAGGCTTGAGGATTGCAAAAGCCTTGGGTGTAAGAAACTTAAAGCTGAACTCTAATTCGAAGCTTATGGTAGGACAGATGACCAACAAATACAAGGCCAAAGGGGACAGGATGAAAATGTACTTAACATTGGCTAGTCAGTTAGTTTCTAAATTTAATGATGTCAAGATCACTTAGGTACCAAGGGAGGAAAACTCAGAAGCAGACGAAGTTGCTAGGCTGGCATCGTCAGATACCAATGAAGGACGACCTGGATGGTACATGGAAGTGCAACACGTCCCAAGCATTGAGGAGTTTGATGTGAATTGCGTCCAATCTGTAGAAAGCTGGATGGACCCAACAATCAAGTACATCAAGGATGGTAACCTCCCTGCAAATCCCTTAGAAGCCAGAAAAGTTAAGGTAAGGTCGCCCAGATTCACAATCTTGAACAACGAGCTTTACAAGAGGGGATTTTCATAGCCCTACTTAAATTGCCTCGATCCAGAAGATGCTGAGTACGTGCTAAGGGAGATCCACGAAGGAGTCTGCGAAAATCACTCTAGACCATAGTCACTTGTTGGGTACGTTGTTCGTGTAGGATATTTCTGGTAAACCATGCAAAAAGTTACAGCTCAGGTTGTTTATAGATGTGACAAGTGCCAACGGTTTGGCAACATGCAGCATGTCTTAGCAGAGCACTTGACTAACATCACATCACCATGGCTATTCTCCATATGGGGAATTGATATATTGGGCCCCATACCCCCTGGTAAGAAGCAGGTGAAATTTCTAGTCATCGTTATTAACTATCTCATGAAGTGGGTGGAAGAAGAGCCTTTAGCAATCATAATGAAGGCCAAAACACAACACTTCGTATGGGAAAACCTCATCTATTGTTTGGGATTCCACAGGTCATCATCTCTGATAATGGATGACAATTTGACAGCCATAAGTTCAGAGATTTTTGCAAGGAGCTGGGGATAAGGAATCATTATTCCTTCCTTAGGCATCCACAAGCTAACGGCCAGACTGAAGTTACAAATTGGACTTCGCTTAAATTGATCAAAACCCGACTTGAGGGGGCAAAGGAAGCATGGCCTGATAAGCTTCCAATAGTTTTATGGGCCTACAGAACGATGATGAGGACACCAAGAGGCGAGATACCCTTCAAGCTGGTGTTTGGAACCAAAGCAGTAATTCCTGTGGAAGTTGGAGTGTCAAGTCTTAGAAGAGCATGTTATGACGAACACATCAATGACGAGGGAATCAAGCTAGCTCTGGATTGCTTACCCGAGGTCAGAGATGACGTAGCCTAGAGAATGGCCCTGTATCAGGAAAGGATGATAAGGTATTACAGTCAGAGGGTAAAGCTGAAGCATTCCAATCCTGGAGATATGGTTCTACGGAAGGTTTCACAAGCCACCAAAGATCCAAATGATGGGAAGCTAGGTCCAAACTAGGAAGGTCCATACAAGGTCATCCGTTATTCAAAAAGAGGGAGCTACTACCTGGAGGATGCAAATAGGAAACCTTTGCCTCGTCCTTGGAATGCAGAGCACCTTAAAAAGTGCTATCAGTGAAGGAACGGACCTTCAACACTAATAAGTTCTAGAATTTGGAACATCTCATTTATTCATCCACAGATAAGCGAGATTTCAATTTCATTATTGTTATACATTTGTTCTATGTTCAGTACTTTATTTTAGCACTTTCTGTGTTTTCGTGAACTATTATCCTTATAACCCCCTTTTTTATAAACAAGGATGAATAAAAAAAACAAAATATCTGTAAAGCTATTTCTTTTCAAAGATTAGATGGCAAAAACTTTATGGAAAAAATTTCCTTTAACTGAAAAAGAAAAGTTCAAAGCATGACAATTATGATAAAAACTCCATCAACATCACAGATGAGTTTAAGTCATAATGAAGTGATAAAAACTTTAAGTTTAAATCACTAAGATAAAAGCTTCGTCAATATGAATGACGAAGTTAAAAATCCAAATCAAGTGATAAAACCTTTAAGTTTGAATCACTCAAATAAAAGCTCCGTCAATATGAATGAAGAAGTTAAAAATCCAAGTCGAGTGATAAAAACTCTAAGTTTAAATCACAAGGATAAAAGCTCCATCAATCATAATGACGAAGCTAAAAATCCAAATCAAGTGATAAAAGCTTTAAGTTTAAATCACAAGGATGAAAGCTCCATCAATCGGAATGACGAAGTTAAAAATCCAAATCAAGTGATAAAAACTTTAAGTTTAAATCACTAGGATCAAAGCTCCATCAATCGCAATGACAAAGGCAAAAATCCAAATCAAGTGATAAAAACTTTAAGTTTAAATCACTCAAATCAAAGCTCCATCAATTGAAATGACAAAGTTAAAAATCCAAGTCAAGTGGTAAAAACTTTAAGTCTAAATCTTGAAGATAAAAGACTCAGCCAATATACTAGGGGAGTTCAGCTTATAATCTAGGTGATAAAAAGCACAATCTAAGCAATAAAAGACTACAAGTTTAGTTCGCAGAAGTTAGAAAGCAAATCAACAAGCTAGTAGCAAAGAGTTCGTCCAAAATAAAAACCTCAAAACCAAGAGGTAGTAAAGCAAAACTAAGGCCCCAAAACAGGTAGGCATCTATTGTTCGTCAAAAGAAAAAACCCCAAAACAAGGGGGCAACCATTGTTCTCCAAATAAAAGAAAAAGAAGAGAAAACTATGAAGGGGGAATAACAGATTCATTAGTGTCTTTTCCTTTAGTAGCAAGATCTTTTTCCATGGTATCAGCTTTAGCTTCTTCCTGCTCCTTAGCCTCGTCTACCAGGATCTCAATGTCAATCTTTTCAAAGTCCAGGCTAGAGAAGTCCATGGCCAAACTGTGGTGCTTCATTGTCCACAATCGCAGTAGCTCAAACCCTTTGAAGTATTGGATAAACTGAAGATTTGAAAATTCATCTAACTACTTGAACTTTTGGATGACTTTGTCTCTCTTCGCGTCAGTCTTTAAGAGGGCAGCTTGAATTTCTTTGTCCTTCTAAACGACAAGTTCTTTTTCTACATGCAAAGCCTCAGTAAGCTCCTTTATTTTCTCATTTGCATCGTTTTGCTCATTCATAGCAACAATCAGATCTTTCCTCAACTTGGAGCATTCTACCTCGACGAACTCCACCTTTGAGTTAGCGACCACAGATTTCTCTTCCGTGTTCAAATAGTCAGTCGTGATGTGCAAAGACTCCCTAAGAACTTGATAGTAACAAGCAAATGACTGGAGAGAACATGCACACTTACTCACACAGAAAAATACAAAAGCGACATTGAAGGAAGAAAATCACATACCTATACCAACTTATGGATGTGATGACTGACTGGCTCATGGAAGGGAATGGACAATAACCCCTTGAGTTCATCGTCAGTAATCACATTATGAGCACGGCCCATGGCAGTAGCCCGGTCAATCCAAACACTCCTCCCAATCTTGCCTTTTCCTTTCACATGAGTAGTTGAAGGAGTGAAGGCAATCACTTTTAAAGATAAAGTAGGAGAAGAAGGGGTAGTATGAATAGGCGAAAGGGTAGCAGTCTCAACTTTCTCATCGCTCAACTTCCTTTTCTTTGAATCAGCAGTTAGATTAGACAAGGGTTCATTTTTCAAATTCTTGATGCAGTCATACTTCTCTTTGCTATTTCTAGTGGCCATTTCTGCTAAGTAAAAAAAATAAAAAAATAAAAAAAAGAGGAGCAATTGTCAAGCAGGCAATTAGGCAAGGTACAGATGAACCTAATAAAGATGAAGTTAATAGACAGGCGATCTTACTCTTTTCCTTTCAGCGAATCTTCTCAAAAATGTACTTCGAAGGTTCAAGGCCCAAGTAGCAGTCAAACAGATGATGAGGATCAATGAGGTCATCAAAATCCTCAATTTCACAAGCGTAGGTAAGGGTAGTATGAACCCGGTGACGATGTCTATCTTCCTAGTTTGGACGATCGAGAGTTGCAAAAATCAGAAGGAAAGCATCATTAGACGAGCAATCACGATATGAAAGAAAAACAAAAGAAGACAATGGAAATACACACCAAGTGCTGGGACCTCCCATTTTCATAGTAATCCTAGGACTTCGCCCCAGAAATTGTCAAACAAGGTTTCCTAACCCGTTCTAGAAATAAAAAAGTATCGGGATTTCCAATCACGAAAGGACGAAGGAAAACCCCTAACAATCCTAGATTTCCTATCCCAAGGTAAAAGTTCAAAATACCCATAGTTGGTAGAGGCTTTCAAATGGTACAAAAACAAAAATTCATTCAAAGTTATCATCTCCCTATCACAAGCAGACATCTAGATAGACATACAACTTATAATCATCCTCCAAGCATTAGGGACAAGTTGATCGGGGGCAATCTAAAATTCGTTCAGAAGTTGCATAATAAACAGATGGACGAGGAAATGAAGGCCACACAGAAAGTTAGCCTTATAAAAACACACCTTCCCATGAGCAAAGTTACAAGCTTTCTCACCCAGGCGAGGTAATCTAACAGAGGTACCCTTTGGAAATTGAAACCTTTTCCTAAAACTGTTTAAATGTCTCTCTTTGAAGGAACAAGACTCAAAAAGAGCATGCAAGGGGCGTGAAGATGAAGACGAAGGCAATTTTAAAGCAGTAGTATCAACTACCTTACTCTAAGGATTCCGCGTTGGAGGACAACCTAGTCTCCAACTCGTTGGACCTAACATCATCTAGCCTATACTCAGTCATCTTTGAATAGTGTTCTATCAAAGATTGACGGATTAGAGGGTAGAGAGAAAACAAAACAGGCCTAAGGGCAGAAAAAGGACATATAAACAAGCTTACTTGAGGACACTGACCAAAGGAATATTCTAAGAAAACCCCCGATCTAGTAAAGAAAAATGAAACCAAGGGGCACTCTTGACTAAAGGATTCAAAACCAACCATCAAAGCATAAGAAACAGAGGCCTTATCAGGAAATTTTGAAGTATGGAGACTTCTCAACACTCTAAAGTTCAGACCAAATAAGGAGGAAGAGGAATGATTTTCTGTAAAAGGAAAATTTGGAATTTAGGTGTGCCAAAATCAAGGAAATCTCACACACTCCCTGAATAGAAGAACAACACATGTTCATTTCCCAAAGAGTAGTCATTTCGCATTCAAGATGAGAGCCAAAGTTCGGGAACTGAAAAGATACAAATCGTCACGCCTGATTGCATTCCTAAAATCGTCCAAATTCTTGACGACCAAGGAATAAGGGGCCAACTGACAAGTATCAAGTAAAGGACGTCTAGCTTAAATACGACCACAGCCATATCCAAGTCAAGGACGAGGGTAGGAGCAAGACTCCGTCCATATACCCTGTCTGTATAGACAACATAGGCCCGTATTCATTGAAGGTGTAAATAAATGCCATCAAGACAACTGACAAGGAATAAATATGCCAGAACGATTACAAAGGCAATGATTGCCCAATGATCATCCGTTACTCTTTAAATAGAATCTTCATTGTCAATTAATGCTACGTTCCTTCCATGAGAAAAACGCTCAAAGGAGCATTAACAGACATAACCACACCAACCCCAAGCAAACTATAAAAAGGGATTGGAACCTAGGTAAAAGATATATGAAAAATTGAATATACACCTATGAGAGAATTCTTCGAGGGCCATTTACCTAACTTTAGCATCGAATTATTTTAATTGGCACCACGCCAAAGAAACCTCCCCTGCTTTTCTTTTCTTGATAACAGGTACCAGAGTTCGTCCATCAACATTGATGAGGAGCATACTGATGAGGTCAATTTTCAGCTTCATCAAAGTTCATGTATGTATCTGGGATCCCTGCCATTTTGGATCTTGTTCAATTTCTAGAAGGACTTGAATCTTTTCTGGGCCAAGTAAAATACATAAAGAGAATTGGAAGGGAATTGGACACTCTAGTTGGAAGTTGGGTTGAAGAACATACTATGAGGAGGGCCAAAAGTGAACAAATCGACAAACCAAACTTCATTGATGTCATGTGATCTATAATTGAGGATGATAGCATGTTTGGCCATACGCGTGAAACCATTATCAAGGCAACATTATTGGTATGTTTAATTACTTTTTGTTATGAAAAGTGCTATACCCACAGTATTTTCACAAAAAATTTTAGATGACAATTAGTTACTGGTTTTCATCTGAGCACACTATTAATATTACTTTTTTTACCTACCATTTACAATTTGCCACCTAGAATTTTGTGTGAAAATATTGTGTCACTATCTTTACTCTTTTATTATAAATCATAATCATATATTGCTGAAATTACCCAATCAATAAATAAATAAACAGCACAAACTACCAATAACTGAGTCTTGCTATAGACCTCTAGCCAACTACAGTTTATGAATTAGTTTATTTATTCTTGTCTTTTAATGAAAGATTAATAATTTTAAAATACATTTGCATAATCTATATAAGTACTTGTTGAGAATACAAAGTGATAGAGAAGTTAGATACTTTTGGAGTATAATGATATGGTATTCTCTTCTCTCACATTTATGTTAGATCCCACCTCTTAATTCATGAAGGGGTCCACAATGAATGTGAGACAAGGACACAATACATCACCGTATTCCATAACCACCTAATAATTTTCCATATAAATAGTATACACTAACAGTAACAGTCTCTACGTACATCTTTGATTCATATCACTATAAAAGTCTCCTTTTTAAGTCCATTTCTAGGATAGGCTAATAACATTCCACAGATTAATTAATCAACCAAGCTTTTATTGTGTCTTTGACCTATATATGGCCTCTTAATATATTAAATAATCAAACCACGGTTTCTTTTATTTACAAAGAACAATACTTAATAAAGAAACTCTGCTTTCTAAGTGTGGTCTCAATTTCATGTAGAATCTCATCTTGGGTGGGTCCGAATCTACATCTCTTAACCTGACATGCCTCCTGTCTATATTATTGAACAACAAGCAAACTTTGAAGCAAGCCCAAGAAGAGCTCGATCTCAAGGTTGGTAGAGAGAGATGGGTAGATGACCATGACATCAAAGACCTAATTTACCTCCAAGCCATAGTGAAGGAAACCTTGCACTCGTACCCCCCAGCCCCCTTATCAATTCCACATGAAGCCATGGAGGATTGCCATGTATGTGGCTATTATGTTGCTAAGGGTAGTGTTGTTGTCAATGTGTGGAAGTTGCACTGAGATCCAAGGATTTAGGTTGACTCAGATAAGATTTTTCCAGAGAGGTTCCTCACAAAACATGAAAATGCAAATATAGATGTTTCAAGGCAACATTTTGAGTTCGTATCATTTAGGTCTGGTAGACGATCTTGCCCAAGTTACACATTTGGCTTGCAAGTATCTCACTTGACACTAGCTCGATTACTTCAGGGATTTGAGTTCACGACACCATTGAATATGCCAGTAGACATGACTGAAGGCTTGAGCATTACCTTACCCAAGGCAACTCACCTTGAAGTTCTTCTCAATCCACGGCTTGCTTCAGAACTCTATCAATGACAGACAGAAATATAGACTATGCTTGACTAGAGTACATGTTTTTAATAAGCTTTCATGCTTCAAGAGTTTCATAACTTAATGATATTGCCTAATTTTTTTTTATTAGGAGAATAATTATGTAGTCTTATTGTGGTACTTTCTTGCACATGTTTTTGTTGCGTTGTGTTTCTTTTTCTATATCTTTTTTTTTTTTTTTTTCCTTATGAAGTAATATGTTGTACGTTGCTTTTAGTACATTTAGTTTTCTTAATTTGTACTCCAAATTATTTCCTCTCCATTACCTAAGAGTAAGACATATTGAAAGCTCGATAATCTAATTACTAGAGCTAATCAGGACCCTCAAATTTTAATTACAGCTAGACTATTTTTAGGCAAAACGCAATTAATGCAAAATATAGGTAATTAGTCAACTAATTAACCAAAGTATTCAACAATTACATGGATGAACACAAGGATGCAATGCTAAAATGTAAAGGGCAGTAGGGAAATAATATCAAACCCAAGATAACACCGTGATGAATTATCAAAGAGGAAAACCAAAGAATTTGGTGTAAAAGCCCCTTTGCGGCCCTTCAAGCTGAAATGATCCACAAGTGAATAAGTTAGAGTACAAGGATACCAAAAAGATTCTCCAAGCCTAATCTACCCAAAATACTTGAGCTCTCCAAGTTCCAGTTACTAACAGACTTCTCGGAGTCTTATCTTCACCAGCTTCCCAAATCTCACAATATCATCCGATTGCACCGCCAAGCCTTACCGGCTTAATTTGGCAAAGACCTAATGCTTCCTAAGCTCCAAAATACTCTCTACACTCTGAATAGGTGTGAGTTTTGTTTGGGTAAAAACTCCTCTCAAGGCATGACAATGGGAGAGAGGAGGAGAAGAGATTACAAAGATTTCTCTGTTAAGGATGAGTATATTATACGATTCCCACATTGTCAAGGTACATATATTCTTAGTCAAAGATTGGAAACCCTTAATTGTGTTGATTTAATAAGCATTAATCTACTCTAATTTTGGTATAGCAACATGATGATGCATAAAAAATTGTCAATGAGTTGACGGTCCAAATGGAAAGCTCTTGAAGACCTGCAAGGATGATCACATCTCGAAGGGCGTCAGTGTAGGGTCGGCCTACTAGCCAACGACCCTTCGATGATTAAGTCAATACCTCACAAGATCTCTAAGAACTCTTAAAGCATAAGACATTTAGAATTTTGTTTTTCACGTACCTCAAAATTGGGGTGTCTTGGTGTTTATATAGGGGGTTTATGGATGACCACCTTAGCTAAATTGCAGGGACTTGGAGTTATCCCTCAGTTGACTTGTAGGAGGTGGGAGCTATCCCATAGCTGATTTGTAGGAGATGAGAGTTATCCCTTTGCCGGCAGTTGCGTGAATATAGGAGAGCCTTAAATGATAGCCACTATGTGAGGGTTGTAGTGTGGGCTTTGTGCACCCATCTTCACCCATCCATCTATGGGGGTGACAAACGAGTGTCAAGGTCAGGCTCACAAGTATTTACTCGTCCGTTCTTGTATGTGATGGATGACTTATTGGAGTAGACGTAATAAGTTGCATTTGCTGCATTGAGTCCTCCATTTTTGATAAGTTAGTATTTTTGGAAGGCCTAGCTTAAGTTCGAAAGATGTAGCTTACATTCGGAAGTAGTTTATATTCGGAAGGTTGAACGTGGAGTTAGCTAAACCCCATCACAACATATTTAAACTTCTTGTTTTGTTTTTCTTTTATTTTTTTATTTTTTATTTTTTTTATTTTTGGTAGTTTGGAGTACACGAGTCTACCAACATCAAAGACCATCGGGATTACGAAGATAGTCGTACAGCCTCAGCAGGCAGACACCATCTTTTTTGTTTTATTTTAAAATTGTGTATGTTGAGGTTCATTTTAATTACGGTCCATCTAGTTTCTTTCCTACATGGAGTAAAGTTTGTTATCCACTGCACATTTTTTGGTTTCTTTAATGGCATCTTGCAGACAAGAATAGTTACCATCATTTATTAACAATTGGCATGGAAGGGATATTGACCTTGCTTCCAACTTATCTGATTTTGATAACAGGGCTATACTATAACAGAAAAAAATTTTCATTATATTTTCATGGGCCTCAGTTGGAATATAAATGACTAAAACCAAAGGTCACTATAATACGTGCAAATCTCAATTTTACTACATTCGAAACCTTTATAATGCATACCAAAATGGCCAATCAAACATGTATCTTCATAGTAGTAATTTATTGATACTTGGAATTGAAGATCTAGTAGTACTCTAGGCATTACATAGTCTTAAAACTGTTCATCAAAAAAAAAAAAAAAAAAACATAATCTTAAAACAAACAGTTGCCTTCAGCAGCATAAATTCAACAGAATAGTGTCCCATATAATTCATATACTTGCTTGTTCTAGTCTGACTCTGGATGGCTCTAGGAAAGTGTAATTCATCTCGATAACACCTGAGAGACCATGTGCATTGTTGGTCTAGATTCTGGATTAGCACACAAGCATGCAATTGCAAGCTTTATAATAAGTATCAATTGATTCTCAACCTCAAGAGTGGGGGGTGGAAGGCGTATGTCTAACAAATCATTTAACGATGAATTCTCCTCTACTGATGAACCAGATAGAGTGGAGATGATTTCACCCGGATGCCTTCCTTTGATCACTTCAATAGCTAAAACTCCAAAGCTAAAAACGTCGCACTTCTCAGTTATCTTCATCGTATAAGCAAGCTCTACAAAAAAAAAAAAAAAAAAAAAAAAAAAAAAAAGAATATTATGCCAATGTATGCATATGATCTATTTTCTATATTGATTGAACAAATAAGTACATTACCTGGTGCAACATATCCATATGTGCCGGCAAGTGAAGTCCAATTGGATGAGTCTTGATTGAGAATCTTAGCTATGCCAAAGTCTGAAACATGAGCCTCGTACTCTGAATCCAGCAAAACATTTTTACTTGATATGTCCCTATGAACAATTGGTGGTGAGCAATCATGGTGCATGTAAGACAAAGCATGAGCAACACCTTTGATTATATTATCCCTCTTATTCCAATCCAACTCTTTAGCTCCGTCATCATTGGTCAAAATTTTGGCCAAGCTACCCCTTTCAAGGTACTCGTAAATTAAAAACGAGTGTTGTCGATGTGAACAAAAGCCATGAAATTTAACAATATTTCGATGTCGTAATTCTGTTAATGCCCTTGTCTCATTTAAGAACTCTTTTTGCTGTGCAATCTCACCATCATGCAAGGATTGTAGTTTCTTCACCGCAACTATGTTTCCTGATGTTAGCATGGCTTTATAGACAGTTCCATACCCTCCCTTTCCAATGCAAAAATTAGCATCAAAATTTTGGGTTGTGTCAATGATTTCTTGGTACGTTATTCTTCCATCAAAAGATGATATTGTAAACACTTTTTCCTTGTCCATGTTGTTTGTTTGGTTTGTATGTGGATTTTGCCTTTTTCTTTTTGCAAAGAAGAAAATTCCAAATAATACCAATACAAGTGAAAGTGTTCCTAAAAGAGGGAAAATGATAAAGAAAATGCTTTTATGTCCCTTTCCTGAAATATGCCCTACTCTACAAGGTAATCTTGTAGCATTTCCACAGAGTCCTTTATTACCTTGTAATGCTTCTATGGGAGCCTCTTGAAAAGCTTTGCTATTGGGAAGAGGACCCTTCAAGTCATTGTAGGAAATATTGACGCACGACAAGCCACGCATCATTTCAAAAGTATACGGAATAAAACCTGAGAGGTTATTGTGGGAAACATCCAACAGCTCCAAGCTCTGCATATTGCTGATCTGTAAAGGTATCTCTCCTTCAAGAGAGTTATGGCTCAAATCCAACTGTGACAAATGAGTTAAATTACAAATTTGAATTGGAATGTTGAGGTTGAACTCGTTGTTGCTCATATTCAAGTAATGTAGTTTCCAAAGATTCCCTATATTTTCAGGGATTGACTTGCCAAATCTATTGGTGGATAGATCTAGATACTCAAGATTTGCAAATGATCCAAGCCCTGAGGGCAAACTACCAGAAAGTTTATTTCCATTCAACATCAACTTCTGCAAAGAAGTCAACTTTCCAAATTCCTTTGGAAGCTCCCCAACCAATCGATTTGAAGAAAGATCAAGCCATTGGAGTCGAACGAAGTCTCCAATTTCAAGCGGAATACCACCAGTGATATTGTTCCCAGCAATCCGTAGGCTAGTCAGTTGCCCGCACCTGCTCCAATTTTGTGATATTTCACCATAAAATCTATTGTAACTTAGGTCAATGTACTGCAGGTTTTCGTAGACACCAAAATCTTCAGATATATTTCCAGAGAATTGGTTTCTTTCAAGGCTGACTCTGATTAAGCTCGTGCAGTTTCTCAAGGTTTTGGGTGTTGGACCTGTGAGCTGGTTGTTGTCTGCAGTAAATTTTTGGAGGGATCCACTTTGGCATAAGTTTTGAGGCAAAAACCCAATGAAGTTGTTGGTCGCCAGATGCAACTCATTCAAGTTCATTAGATTTTCGATCTCTTGCGGAATGGGACCAGAAAGTTGATTATCATGAAGGTATAAATGTTCTAAGTTGCTCAACTTACCCAAGGAATTTGGAACAGTACCAGTCAACTTATTTTTACCCAGTTCAAGATCCTTTATGGACTTTAGGTTTCCTAATTCTTCGGGAATGGTGCCCGAAAGTTGATTGTTATACATGTGTAAAACAGTTAGGTTGCTTAGAGCACCTAGTGATGTGGGAATCAAATCAGAAAGATTATTTGTATGCAAGCTTAAATTGAGAAGAGACTTCAAATTTCCTATTTCTTGGGGAATAGGGCCAGACAGATTATTTTTATAGATTTGCAAAATGGTTAGCTTCTTTATGTTTCCAATAGTAAATGGGATGAGACCCGTAAGACTATTGTTTGATATGTCAAATTTAACTAAATTGGAGAGGTTTCCGATTTCTGGAGGAATGGAACCAGAAAGTTGATTACGATGGAGGTCCAACTCAACCAAGTTGCTTATATGACCTAAAGATGCAGGAATTCTACACACAATGGAATTATCGTTGAGATATAAGTTGGTCAGGTAGCTCAAATTACGTAATGAAGCAGGAATGCAGCCATGGAGGTGGTTGGCATACAAAGAAAGGTCAGTGAGAGATTTCAACCGACCTATTTCCCACGGAATTGAGCCATTTAATTGATTTTCAGCTAGGGCCAGGACCTCAAGATTGGTCAGTAGGCCAATCTGTGGTGGGATTTCCCCCGATAAGTTATTGGAGGATAGATCAAGATATATAAGTTTGGACAGGTTGCTAATTTCAACAGGGATTGTACCAAAGAGTTCATTCGTGTTAAGATCAACGGATGTAAGGTTGGGGAGAGATGAGAATGAAAATTCATGGAGCATACCTTTCAAACGTGAGTTAGCCAGGTTTAATCCAATAACACTTCCTGCTTGGTTGCATGAAATGCCGTACCAACTGCATGGGATGGAGCTTTTATTTTGATTACTCGAAGAATTGCTAGCATTATTTGGATGGAGAGTCCATGAAGGCAAGTGTGACTGGGTTTCATTTTGAAGACTGGCTTTCCAATTGAGTAGAGCGTTTGCCTCTGTCTTTGCCTCTTCATTCACAAAAAGAGAAGCAACATCTAATGAGGAATGTAACACAGCCAAGGCGGCCGTAAGAAGGACCGAAAATACCTTTTTTAAGCTAGACATTGTAATGGTCTTTGTTTTACAAGTAGAAAAAATATTCAAAACTCTATCTTAATGTCTAAGCTGTTTCTCGGAAATATATATATATATATATATATGTATGTATATGTCTAAGCTACCCCCAATTAATTTCTTGCGTCAATGGCGGCCAATGGGTAAGCGAAGGTACCTGGATGTTTCACACTAACTTTACCTTCTTTTTTTTTTAATCGATTTCATTTACCTTTTTTATCCAGAAAAAAAAAAAAAAAAAAAAAAAAAAAAAAAATCACTTAAACACACACCTTTTTTTTAATCCAAATAATTAGCTAGTCCCCCAAAAAAAAAAATTTCAAAAAGCCAGCACCTGCTGGATTTTATTAAAAAATAACTATAAAACCCAATTTATATTATTAGTTAGGCAACATTTTAAACATATTTGATTTCTAACAATTCGAGTTCTCTGCACTCAATTTTGCCCAGTGACTTTGCACTTGAAAATCGAGTGTCTTACACTCGATTTTCATATTCACTTGGAAATCGAGTGTCTAACACTCAATTTTCTCAGAGCAAAATCAAGTCCTCTGAACTCGATTTGTTAGAAATGAAATTTGTTTCAAACCTTGCCTAACTAATAATATAATTTGAATTTTATAGTTATTTTTTAATAAAATCCGCACCTGCTCATTCCCAAAAAATAAAAAGAAAAACTAAAGTTGATACTGCGGATTCACATATTTTGTTGAAATTGAAATTCTTTTTGTTAAAAGTATTACAAATAAAAGTAAAAATTAGTTAAAATAAAACAGTGAAACTCATGAATAGTATCAAAAAATACAGTAAGACTCATAAATAATACTAAAAATGAACTGAATAATAAAATAAGTATTCAAAAATAATTTTTGTCAAACACACACTTAATAGTACTTTAGTAGACCACAACATTAGGGAGTCACTTAGGTTAATAATTCATAAACCACAGACCCAAGCCAAACGGAATGTGAGCTTTGTACAAATCACTTGATCTCCAATTTAAAATATTTCTCATCACATAACATAATCAACATTGTTAATTGACCTCATTATTGATGTACAACAATAAAGTAACTAGGGGTGAGCAGAGTGATACCGGAGCCGACCCAACCGACCGGCGCCGATCAAACCGTACCGCCTCTGTCACCGACCGACTGAGCCGAGGCCGGCGATCGGAAGGAGAATCCTGCTCCGACGCCGGTGCGGTGCTGCCATCGGAACTCCAACTTCAAACCGAGTTGGTTACCGAACCGACCGATATGGCGATATATTGTTTCGTTCTGCAGGTGTTTCCACGTTTTGTGTTTTGTTGACAAAACGATTGGTTTCGCTTAGTAATTAAAAAACAAAATATTTCAAAACGGCGTCATTTTAAGTTAGGGTTGCTGATTTCTGCCTAGTATAAATGGCATTTTTCTACTCTCAGCCGCTCAACTCTCTCAGACGCTCTATCTCAGTATCTCTCGCTCTCGCTCTCGCACTTATGGAACCTTCAAATTTGGCCAAGTTAGTAATGAGGTGAACCTGATATCTTGCCATGTTTGTACGATTCTAAGTTTGTAAAGTATGTCTTCATATTGGAGAAAGTCATGTTCTGTTGTCCCATACGTGAGAATATGTAAATTTCAAGTCAGTTGAAGAATATTTCTTCTGTGTGTTCGTTGTTCTTGTCTGGAGAATGCATAACAGGTGAGAGCTTCGGCAATTGAAGAAAACAACTACATTGGGTTTGCAATAGGCTATTTTAAAGGTGCTTCCAAAGACATGGCCCATAACGTAGAAGCCCAATGGCCCATAATTAGCAATTAACACTTTAATTGTTAATCAAATCAATTATAATTTTAAGTTTGCTAACCTTTTTTTTTTTTTTTTTTTTCTGCATTTTGATTGTTAGGGAGGGGAGACTGAGACTAAGAGAGTTCTCTCACTCTTCATATCTTTACTTCTTTGATTGGTCTGGTAGATTGGTTCAAGTGCTAGCCGAAGTATAAAAAGAACAAGTTAACACAAAGTACAAGAGCCAGTAACTACTAAATATATTATCAATCTGTTTTTGGGCATATCAATCCGTTCCTGGGCTAATTGCTTATATATCAATTTGTTTATATATCTGTTTCTGGGCATATTTCTTTATTGCTTATATATCAAATTATCAATTGTTTTAATATCAATATGTTTCTGGGCATATATATCAAATTATCAATTGGTTGAACAGATTTTTTTTTATAAAAAACAAATAGAATTTTTAATGTTTAAAACCGACTAAACCGATTAAACCGACCGCAAAAAACCGTACCGCCATATGTTGGAAAACCGATCCTAAGCGGTATGCATCGGTTTTAATTATGAGAAAACCGATCCTTATCGGTTCGGTAACAAATTTGAGAAAAAACCGAGCTAACCGAACCGCGCACACCCCTAAAAGTAACTACGTCTTTTGCTTACTTTGCCCTTCTCCAATATACAACATTGCAATTTGACAGTTTTAAATTAATGAAACTGTTTTTTTTTTTTTTTTTTTTTTAAGAGGAAAATTCTAACGATCCTATTTTCCTGTAAAACACGCCAAGTCTTCTTATGGAGACAAACTTCCATACAGGGCCGTTTTAATGTCTTCAACTAATTTTTGGTAAAGGTCTTAGCATGGTTTACTTGACTTGGAAATTAGACAGTACTGTTCTCTGTAGAATAAGGAGGATACAATAAACTTAGGGGCCCTCTTCTCATGCTGACTACCTTAAGTTTCCTAACGGAAACAAAGTTACATTTAAAGCTGTTGAAAATTTTTGCAAATAATTTGTGGAAAAGATATTAGCAGATTATATAACGCCTATTGGATATTAGAGCCTCCTTTAGTAACAGTATTTAAACAACGAAAATTGTTATTTAAACATTACAACACGTATTTTCACAAAATTTCAACAACATTAGTAGAAATTTCTTACCAAACAGCCCTAGATGTTGCTGCCCTTTGTCTATGTTATTTAGACTCAAAATGCACAATTTATAAATTTTAGTAAAGGCATTAAATCATGTTTTGAAACCATAATTGTAATTTTTTGTCCAAAATATGATAATCAAATGGGCACTAAAGTCTCCCAATTGAGAAAAACTTACAGATGATGATTTTGAAAATGTCTTCAAACATTTTGTGGAAAAGATGAGGATCTCGTACCAGAATTGTGTGCGTTGAATATCCGGAGGTTGTGTTAGAATTCATACGTCCTGACTGTCTATGATATGTAATTATCTACGTCATATTGCTATGTACCCATTTTTCTTAGTAATTGAATATGCAGTTTCGTGATTATTCAAAAAAAAAAAAAAAAAAAAAAGAAATAAAAAAAGAGAAGAAGAATATGAGAGAGAGAATAACGTGTGTTGACGTTGGTTTACTTGACTTTAGACAGTGATGGTCTTCGTATTAGATTATCTACTCTACACTATATTTCTTTAAAATATTAATTTTTTTTAATAGTTTTTTTTTCTTCACAAATGACAATTGTAAGGACCAAATTTGAGTCATAAACCTAAAAGGTAGATGAACTTAGGCCCAAAAAGCCTAAAATAATGAATTTGTAGAGAATGGTTGGAAAACTGGGCTAAAATGAGTTGGACAGTAAACAAAGTGGGTTCGAATGATAAGAATAGGAACATAGATTGATTTAATCCAAAGAAAATCGTCCTCGGGACAGTCCGAAGAGATTCGTTCTTCTATATTACTACTGAGTTTGATTACAAATTTTATCCCTGATTGCTACAGTGTTTCTCTTTTTATTTCTCGACCCCCTTCCTTTTAGGGTCTCCCCTCTACTTTATACTATCTCCCTCTTCTCATCTTCACCCTACGGTCAATTGCTTATCTTCATCCTTGTCCCATCAGCACCCTCCTGAAGTCTTTGGGGGTAGCTATAAGGTTGAATAAACATTGTTCAGAGATCACTTTCTCATTAATGTGACCAGAGAGTTAACTACAAAACATTCAATGCGGTAGTAGCAGTTTTCTCTTAGACATTTCTAAACTCCCATCTCCCCTGTACATTTGTAATGCACATCCCTATCAATGGAATTTCCTGAAAGGTCACCTTGAATGATAGGATATACATTTGATCTGTGCTTTGTTCATCCAAGGAGATACTCCTCCGAGGACCAGCTTTCCCAACCTTTCCATTTGCAACCTATTCATGGGACTCTGAGCTTAACACCCTCACTACTATTTATTCATCCTCAAACCAACCAACGTCCTCGACCAAGGCCCAGTATATAAATTTGGGCCCCTATCCCTATAATAGCCCCTCAAAACTCCAGTTTTTTCCCTCTCACCCAATGAGAAAAAGTGGGGTTTTGATTTTTAAGAGTTAAAACCATTCATTTCTTTGGTTTACACACGTGGGATTACCGTTTTGTGCGCCCTATAACTGTTACTGACGCTTCGGAGCCCGCGATGCATCATTAATTGCTCCAGGTGGTGCTTTGTTCCCCGCATCCAATGGTGAGACACAAATCCTACAGTTGACATTTCTCCTAGAATTTTGAGCGGAATAACTCCCACTCAATTCCACCTTCTATATAAGGCACCTGAGGAAATCATTTTTCCTCATTTCACAAGTTTTCAAGCTCTCTAGAGACCCTTAAGGCTTTCTAAGTTCCCAAATTTCCTAAGTCCCTTTCTTCAAAAATCTTTGAATCTTTTAAAGGTTCAGGGACCAATACACGTGTTTATTCTTGTAAGTTTCCCCTTTTCTAGGTTAATTTCTTCTCGGTCGATCTCCTCGACCTTCTATTCTTTGTTTCTTTCCTTCAAAAATTTCTTTCACATCTTTTTAGTTCACCTAGATGGATAGGTTCAAACACCTTGTAGACACTCTTGTCAGTATGGAGGGTTTCAAGGCCAAGTACCACATTTTGCAAGGAGTAGCCATGCGATATTGTCCCCCCAGACCAGATAGACTTTGATAGGAAAGAAGGTTAAGTTGTCATTCCTATAATTGCCTTCATAGAGGGAGGAATGACACTTCCTATGGGTAGGGTGACCTGGGACTACCTGATCAACCACAGATTATGCCGCCACTAGTGCGCTTCCAACCTATTTAAAGTCTTAGGGAGTGTAGATGCTCTCAATAGGTAGAACTTAGGGCTCACATGGCATGACATCATTCACATGTACGAGTGTCATTCCCTTGCTGATGTGGGATTTTACCTCAAGTCCCGATCCAACATTGTTAAAATGGTATCATGTCCTTCTAAGTCCAATAAAAGCATGAAGGATGATTACCTGATTGCATCCGGGGAATGGCACGACGGTTTTCACCACCCAACTTGGGAGGGAGAACCAGGTGGGTTACCTTAGGATTAGGTCCCTCGGCATGGGATTTAGCCCTTTTAGTTTTACTACCTTTCCCCTTTAACATTTTGTCTTCCTTTGATGGTGAGTTTTGTTGGTCTAACCATGATTTCCTCCACAAATGTTTTTGCAGATAAAAGGCACACTGCTCCGAGACTCAGCTTGGTCAACGTTCAGGGTCTCAACAAGTTACTGAGGTCGGAGGTACTTATAAGTGAAGACAGGTAGCTACGATCCGTGCACTTAATACTCGATTTCGAGCCTCTATCAAACATATTCCAAGACACGGGCCAAGCAATAAAAGCTGGTGAACCCAGACTAGCTCATATAGACGTTTCTATGCCTGGCTTCTTGGCCCAAAGAGACCTTCCACCAATTGAACTGCCTCTTCAACGTTCTTCCCGAGAAGTAGCAATTCTGAGGGAGGAAACAGCCTCCTTGCGTCTATCCCTTGAGGCCGAGATTGACCAATTTCACCTCAAAGAAGAAGGAAAGGCGCCAAAAAGGTCTGTGGAGCTCTCAGATTCTAAAGCCGAATTTGACAGACTTTCTACGGCCTATTCTCCTAGACTCGTAGTTGTCCGAGTTGATACTAGCTCTGAGGAAGAGGAAGAAATTGCCTTGAACCCGAGGAGAGGCCTTAAAGATCTAGTAGCTAAGAGAAATAAGGGGTAGTTATCCATGGATGCCCCGAAGACTCAACTTCCTCCCAATCTCCCCTTTCCTCTTCCTCTCCCTGTGACGACAGTCGGACTGCTCCCTTGTCCTGATTTGAAGAAGAAAAGGAAAGTACAAGGAGTGGAGGAGGGCAAGGTGGTTCTTACGAAGGGGGCAAAGCAGGCCAAAAATTCCAAAGACAAATGGGCTTCCTCTGTGGATAACAGGGAAGACCCCGTTGGGGCTGAGGTGCACCGACAACAGCGCACTTAGGCTCCAAGGCTGGAGTGAGATGGCGCTGCCGTCCCTTGGGACACTTTAGTGAGGGAGTTCCAAAGAGGGCATTCAGCCTACATTGTTAAAGCCCTAGAGCAACCTCTTCTTCTCCCCAAAGACATGGAAGCTCTTGGGCACATGAGGCAACCTTTCCTCTTCCTGTCCCTGAAGAGGGACCTTGCCATGGTAGGTTAACCTACAAATCTTTAAATTAAATGCTAAGCTACACTTTCATTCTTTCTCTTCCTTTTTATTTATTTATTTATTTTTTTTACATAGGATTCCTTCGTTATTTTTATGCAGGTTACTCAGCAAGTTTTTGTGGCCGAGGAGTGTGTCCGGGACGCCCGTAATGAGGCTAGGGTTGAGGTCCACTCCTGCACTGAGACTGAGAAGTCCCTGGAAGCCCTCAAGCAAGAGCAAACGGAGTTGGCCAACAAGCTGATCGCCATGGACAAGGCTCATTTGAGTGCCGAGGCGGGTGTGAAGAATGTGGAGATGCAGGCCAAGGATCAGCGCAAACAGCTTCACATGACCGAGATAGAACTGGTCACCCAAAGATAGCTAGTCCTAGATCTCAAGGCTAAGCTGCAGAAAGCTAAGGATGCAGCTCGGGTGGCCAGGGAAGCTTCTGAGGCTGCGGAGATGGCATCCTATGAACGTGGGGTGCTAGAAACAGAGACTCGGTTGGCTGAAGAGGTGGCAGGAGTGTGCATGGACTATTGCGTCGATACATTGGCAGAGGCACTTAACTGGGTAGAAGTCCCTACTGACTCCGAGCTGAGGAGGGTTGAGAATATTTTCTTCTTGAAGGACATCTGAGAAGTTCCAGCAATGCTCCCTCCTCCCATTACTGATCCTCTCCCTCCTCTCGAGCAGCTCCCTACCATTCAAGCCCCTTCTCTTGATGCTGAAGTCTCAACAAGGGCTGGAAAGGGTAAGGAGGTTCAGCCACCAATCAAGGTCAAACACTCCAAGGACGCTCTCATGATCAGGGATGTGGTCTCTAAGGCTAAAGATGTAGAGTCTAAGTCCACGGTAGTTGATCCTAAAGAGGACACTCATCAAGCCAAGGCATAATTATAGGATTTTCTTTTGTAGTTTTCTCTGTATGTTTTTTTCTTTTTTGTAGTGGCATTCTGCCATTGAACATAATGTACTTCCTCTTTTATTCAATGAAAAGACTTTTCCTTTTACTCTATGTATCTTTACTTTATGTGTTTTTAACTTTAAATGCCTTTAACTTTAACAATGTTGTAAATAGCAGTGAATTGCTGCTATTCTTTTAACAAAAGCTAACAGTAATACATTACTGATACTTTAAATAAATTGAACAAGTACCAGCAATAAAGAGAATTGTCACATACTTGTACTAAGAGTTGATCCTAATCCAGGAATATTAATTTACTTAAAGCCAATGATCCGAGGAGTTGAGTATAACCTGGGATCTATTCTAGTACTTAGGAAAATAAATAGGTTGTGTTGATTTACCCAAAGCGCGTGGTTTGAGGAGTCAGACATACCCAAGGTTCTGTCCAATACTTGGAAAAATATCATAAAGTGTCAATTTACCCAAAGCATGTGGTCCGAGGAGCCAGGCATGATTAAGGTTCTGTTTAACACTTAGAAAGATGTTATTAAGTATTAATTTACCCAAAGCATGTGGTCCGAAGAGCCAGACATGACTAAGATTCTATTTAATACTTAGAAAGATGTTATAGAGTGTTAATTTATCCAAAACATATAGTCCGAGGAGCCGGGCATGACTAAGGTTCTGTTTAATACTTAGAAAGATGTCAGTAAGTATTAATTTACCCAAAACATGTGGTCCAGGGGAACCAGGCATGACTAAGGTTCTGTTTAATACTTAGAAAGATGTCATAGAGTGTCAATTTACCCAAAGCATGTGATCCAAGGAACCAGGCATGACTAAGGTTTTGTTTAACACTTAGGAAGATGTCATTAAGTATTAATTTACCCAAAGCATGTGGTCTGGGGTGCCAGGCATGACTAAGGTTTTGTTTAATACTTAGAAAGATGTCATTAAGTATTAATTTACCTAAAGCATGTGGCCCGGGGAACCAAGCATGACTAAGGCTCTGTTTAATACTTAGAAAGATGTCATAGAGTGTTAATTTACCTAAAGCATGTGGTCCGAGGAGCCAGACATAACTATGGTTCTGTTTAACATCTAATAAGTAGTAGAACGGATGACATATAACATTATAAACCAAAAATATGGTAAAGAATGCTTTCATTAATAATAATACCTTCTCAAGTTGTTCACATTCCAATGATGGAATAAAGTATTTTCATCTAGATCTTCCAGGTAATATGCACCTATTCCTGCCATTGATGTAATGCGATATGGTCCTTCCCAATTAGGTCTCAATTTTCTTCATGCTAGGTTCTTTGCAATACTCAAAACATTTCTTAACACCAAGTCTCTAGGTGTCAGTGGCCTTAACTTCACGTTGGCATCATATCCTTACTTGAGCTTGTGTTGATAATAGGCTAATTGGATCATGGCATTTTCTCTTCGCTCTTCAATTAAGTCCAAGCTCTTTTCTAGCAGTTCATCATTGTTGCTCGGAGTGAAAGAATTCGTTCTCAATGTTAGGAATTCAATCTCTAGAGGAATAATGGCTTCGGCTTCATAAGTCATTGAAAAGGGGGTCTCCCTAGTAGACCTACGAGGTGTAGTTTGGTATGTCTAAAGAATGTGTGGTAACTCTTCCACCCATCTTCCCTTTGCGTCGTCCAACCTCTTTTTAAGTCCACTCACTGTGACCTTATTGACAGCTTCAGCTTATCCATTCCCCTGTGAATATGCCAGGGCGGAATATCTATTTGTTATGCCCAAGTCATAGCAATACCTCCTGAAGGCCTTGCTATCGAACTGAAGACCGTTGTCCGAGATGAGGGTACAAGGGATTCCAATCCGAGTGACAATATTTTTCCAAACAAATTTCTTGGCATCAACATCCCTGATATTTGCCAATGGTTCAGCTTTAAACCATTTGGTAAAGTAATCTGTGCCGACCAAAAAATACCTCTTATTTCCTACTACCTTAGGGAAAGGACCCATGATGTCCAAGCCCCATTGAGTGAAAGGCCAAGGGCTGGACAGAGGGTTAAGAACTCCTCTCGATTGATGAATTTTGGGTTCAAATCTTTGGCATTGGTCACACTTCTTCACATACTCTTGTGATTCCTTCTGCATATTTGGCCACCAATAGCCTTGAGTGAGGACCCTGTGGGACAAAGATCTGCCTCTATGTGGCTTCCACAAATCCCTTCATGTAATTCTTCTAGGAGTAGTTCAACTACTTCGAGGTGTATGCATAGCAAATATGGGCTAGAAAAAGATCTCTTATACAACTGTTGGTCATCGGACAACTAGAACTGAGAAGCCTTCCTCCATACCTTGTCGGCCTCGAACTTACCCTTGGGTAAGATATCTTCCATAAGGAATAGCACAATTTAAGGAAAAAAATATTATTTTAATATATTATATCACAATTTAAAAATCAATTTGCAGTATTCTTGTCAACTGCAAATGCAGGCTTTGATCAACTTCTAGATGTTCCAAAAAAGAAAAACAGAGCACTTCAATGAACTTGATAATTTTCAGCCTCTCTCTATGGCACTATCCAATAAAAATATGGACAAGAAAAACAACGAGAAATTAAAGAAGAGGAAAAATCAGGGGGGGAAAATTGTGTACTTTAGATAAGGTAACGACAAAGACTTCCATGCTTATCTCAGCAAAAAAAAAAAAAGAAAAAAAAAAAAAAAAAAAGAAGACCCCATGCTTATTATTATTATTATTTTGTTACATGTAAATTTAGACATGGTAATACGGGTTAGAATTTTTTGACCCAATCCGACTCGGAAAATACTTAATCCGAATCCAATTTTTTTTAGCCGAAATAAAAATGGGATGACCCATGACCCGACCCGTTTTTTGCGAGTCAACCTAACCCAATCCAAATAACCTGTGATCCAACTTGTTAAAAAAAATTCACTTTTTTTTTTTTTTTTAATTACATCTTGATACTATGTGCATTTATATACAAAGTACCAAAACTATTAATAATATATTCAATATTTATCATAACCAATAAAAAGAGCACTTTGCTTGATAGTAGACAATTAAGACAAGACATAACACTACTGTCACTACACAAGGGCCAACTTGGCCGACTCACAGCCATTAAAAAAAAAAGAAAAAAAAAATCTCATTCAATGGTCAATGCTTGCTAGTTGTAGTCCATGACTCGGTTCACTCCATTGTCCAAAGGCCAAGGCCAAAGTACAACAAAATGCACAAAACAATCAATTATACAAACAAACCTGAAAAGTGAAACCTTAAAGTTTATTGAGTTCCTTTACTTCTCTAAGAGCATTAACATTGGAGAATGTTAATGCCAAATTTAAGAGAAATTTAGAATTTTAAGTCGCAAAACTATCCGCATTGGGGAATGCTAAACAGCAGTATTGCAAATTTTTTTGCAATACTGCTACAGTGCAATTCTAAACATAGAATTACACTGTAGCAAGTATTGTAAAAAAATAATAATATTTTATTTAAAAGAAAACTGGAAATGAGAGAGAGGAGAGAGATGGGAGAGAAGATATAGTCATAATTATACAATTTTAATTCTTTATTGATTTACCTTAATGATACATTAAGTTATATTAAAATATTGTATTGTAGATGAAGATGTTGACGAAATTGGCCAACTTGAGCTACAATTTGCAAGTATGAATATTTGCAGTGCTGAATCTGCTACCAACGTTAAGTAGATTGAGATTGAGGTGTAATTCTTATAAAATATTTATTTATTATTCTTTACTTAATATGTTATGTTTATTTTTAAATATTTTTTTGTTTAGTTTATCTTTTTAAGTAATCTAACTTTACTATTATTTTAAATGCAACAGGAACGTGTGCACTTAATAAGACCAATAACTTGCTATTTTGCTGGTTCACTTGTTTTAAGATTTATCTCTTTTTGAAGTTGTAAACTTGTAATTATATGCATTTTGACAGTGAACTATTAACATTGAAGACTTTTTCCATCATGAATTTATGACTATAAATAATTTTTGTCATACTCAAAAGTCAAAACTGTTAGAAATGGAAGAATATTAACAAGTGGCATTAAGTGCAATCCATTTGCTTAACTAATTTTATTCATTCTCTCTAAATAGATTGTCATTGATTTTTTTTTTTTTGTAATTGAAAAAAAAAAAAAAAACTTTGAAAAATACGGGTCGACCCGACCCGACCAGCAACACAATTGACTCGTTTAAAAATGACGCATTTTGACCTGTGACCCATTTGACCTGCCAACCCGATTGACTCGATCCAAACCTGACCCAACCTGCCCGTTTTGCCACGTCTTGATGTAAATGTCTTTATCTCTTTGAACAGTTAACTGATGCTTATCCAATAAAAATATGGACAAGAAAAACAACGGGAAATTAAAGAATAGGAAAAATCAGGGAGAAAAAATAGTGTACTTTAGTTTAATTAGCTCAATAATTCTGCCTCCTTATCTTTGATAGTTGTCCTATTGACCCACTCTCATGGTTCCCATCACTCATCGGCATTGTCCTAGTAAGAATTCAAAAGATTTGTTCCAAGTTGTGGATCTAGAATTTTCAAAAAGCAAAACAATAATAATTGTAAAGCATTGATTGGTCGCCCAGATTATGAATAGATAAGGTAACGACAAAGACTTCGATGCTTATCTCAGCCAAAAAAAGAAAAAAAAAAAAAAAGACTCCCATGTTTATTATTATTATTATTTTGTTACATGTAAATGTCTATATCTCTTTGAACAGTTAACTAATCTCTTCCATATGCATTTTATCTTCTTTCTAATACACATTAGATAATTACAATTAAGTATGAATTCATTATGTGAGTGTCTCCAATATGTTGCTTAAAATATTTAAATTTATGACTTCATGAATCTCAGGAGGTTTGGAAAATTACTGTGCCAATCCTTTAAGATTTTCCAGCTTAAATTGGAAGTGTAGTTAAATCTCACATATATATATATATATATAGCTGTATATTTAATCGTTTTAAGTTATATGCGATTATGCATCCCATACATACTTTCTGGCAAGATATAGATGTAAAATTTAACTTTGATGTATTAATTTGTCAAATATAGTATTAGGTGAAAATAACCTTGGAGATGTTCAATGCTGATGAGAAAAAGTTAGTATCATGAGTAATGAGTCATGACATCAATAATATCAATCTAGCAACACCAATTTGTAAATTTTAGAATTTTTTTAAACACTATATAGTTCTTTTGTTTTTTAAATTAAGGTGGGAATGATGTGAACACCAACACTACTATTTGTATATAGCGAATTAATATTGGCTCAAATTAATGACATTTCCAAATGAGTTTCTACAATTACTTGTATCACAAATAATTAGCTAAATTGAAAAAAAAAAATTGTTGTGTTAATTCAAGTAATTCATGTTTAACGTAGCCTACAATGATTTAAAGCATCAAAAAAATATTTTGTTTATAAATAAAATACCAATATAACATATAAAGACAAATTTAAAACAGAAACCTAATGAGTATGAGCTCAACAATGTTATATTAACCATTCTTCTTTCCATTAATATCCAATGTGGGATTTTGAAATAATCATTAATTTAACATGGCATCAAAATAAAAATCTTTAGTTCGATCATTATCTCCTCAACTCTACAAATTTTTTTTTTTTTGACAAACAAGGTTTTTTTTTTTTTTTTTTTTTTTTTTTATTTATTTACAAATGAGAGTGCCTAGACTTTTTTGAGTATCTAACTATTATTTTGGGTGTATGTAGTCTCTTCATCCCCCACACACCAAATTATTGCAAAGAAGAATTCTATGGGAGTAGCCTTAATGTGAAGACGAAGTTTCGAACGAAGATCTTATAAATATCATGAGATTTTAAGAACTACTAAACTAACTAAGGGATTTTTCTCTGCAAACTAAAAGTCTTTATGTTTGTGATTCCTAATCTAACGAGATTGTCATTCACATTAGAGACCAACAGAATACAGAACCCTCTTTTTGTTTTAATGATTAGTCTTTATAAACTCGATCCATCCGCCGTGGAGTTAGTTACTTACAATTATTTACTCTTTTACTGATACACCTCTCATCATATTGGTATTTTCCCATAGAAAAAGAAAATCTTGTGTATATTAAACCACTCATATTATTAAATAAATAAATAAAATCTCAGCACATATAATTATAATTAGGATATTCCAAGGACCCTATTTTCCTGTGGACCACGCTAAGCCGCTTAAAGTTTTCTAATGGAGACAAACTTGCCTAATGTCTTCCACTAATTTTTGGAAAACGCCTTGGCATGATTTACTTGACTTGGAGATTAGATCCTCTGTAGAATAATCATGACTGTTTATGATCTGTAATTGTCTTCGTTATTTATTGTTATGAAAAAAAAGATAAGAAGAGAGAGAGAGAATAACGGGTGCTGACGTAGGTTTCTTGACTTAAGATAGTGCTGTCCTTCGTGTATATATATCACGGAAGTAATGAAGGGTTAATTCAGGCCTCCCACAGCCATTGAGCCAAAAATGGGTTACAAGACTTCCATTAGGTTTATCATAATCTCGATGCTTTTCTTTCTGTGTCTCTCATCTACAATCGTGATTGCTGACCCAAGCAATCTCGTCCCACCAGCCAGTGAGTCGTTTAATTAATCTAAGTGTGTTCTCTCCCGCATGGTTTTAAAAGTTTTTTATGAACTAGTTTAATATTTATCCAATTTCTTGTTTTGCTCGCAGAAAAGAAGAGTTCCTTGCCACGAGCAGATGTTGCCCAGAGGAAACTTTATAAGAAACCCCCGACTGAGTATTCAAAACGTGATCCTAGTGTTAATGGTCGTTAATATTGCTAAGATAGCCATGAATTATTTAGTATCCGTGGGACGTTGTACTCACTCTTCCATCATTTATATGAAATAAGAGTACTGGATTGTTTTTTTTTTTTTTTTTTTTTGACGGAGAGAGTACTGGATTGTTGTATTGCAGAGATATTGAATAATTTTCTAAGATTGTGGCAATATTTAGGGAGTTGTTATGTAAAAAGTAGACTAAAGTGATTCTCAAAAAAAAAAAAAAAAAAAAAAAGACTAAAGTACGCGTTCAGTAATAAAGTTTGGGTTGTTTTTATTTTGATCATTTATATTTCAAAATTTTAATCTTGGCCTTTATGATTAATTCCATTTTTCTATTGTCTATTTTTATTAACTTTCTAATGACGCCTCGTAAAATTTGGGTGATATACTATCAGTCAGGAGCTGGCGCAAAAGTGAGGTTTTACGCCTCCAATGAATAAATGACACGCCATTTCTTTGCTGAAAAATCAGTACACATTAGAACACACAATCATAACTCAATTACACCTTACAATCTGCAAACACGAGAATACTTGAAGAGCTAAACGCCTAAACCCCAAATCTCATTTCCTCCTCTCCTTTTAGCACCGGAGCTCCGTACGCCGCCACACTCGTCATTTCTGGAGCTAGGGCTGCCGCACCGAACCTTAAGGTGTGTTCTTTTATGAGTTGTTATTTTCCCAAATTTTGGATTTCGAAATTTCAATGGGTTTGGATTATTTTTTAGATATTAGTCTCTTGATTTGGTATGGGTTTTGTTGATTTGGTATGGATTTTGCTGGATTTTGGTATTTTCATGGGTTTTGATTTAATTCTTAAGGGGTAGATTCAAACCCAAAAAAAAATCTGATTTTTTTTTCTCCAGCTAGCCTGGGTTCTTATGATTTGTATTTTGGCTCAAAATCATGATTCTTGTGTGCTTTTTTTTTTTAGTTATGAAATTTTGTTTAGGCTTTCTATGTATTTGGATCCTCTGTACTGCTCTGCCCATTATTCTTTTGAAAGGATTAATTTAGTTAGTTGAATTGTTCTTTATGTGGAGTTGAAAAATATGACAAGTTGACAACATCAGATTGAGAATATATGTTCTAGTACTTCATTTTCTAAATCTTTTAGTAAATGGTGCCAACTTTAGCTTGTGGTGCAATCTTTTTTCTGTCACTATTATTAATTTTGTTGTTGACAGCTTATCTATCCATCTAAACTTTTCAAATGAAACCTTTTACACCCATATGAATGATGTTTAAACTCATGCTTCCTTGTAAATTCATACTAGGCTTTGGGTGCTGAATAAAAAACAGGAAAAATATGTGTGAGAAACTGCTAAACTGATCAGTGTACAAATGGTTTTTTCTTTTTACATGTTGAATAGCTACATTGTTGTCTTCCACGGTAATCGCCTCTTGAATTCATAAGATGCCAGTTTATCATTGTAATTATTCCTAGTTACTCTTTTTTTTTTTTTTTTTTGATAATTCAATAGTTGGGGGAGGGAGACTTGAACTTTGAACGGCTCCTTTAGGAATACTAGGAGTCACTAATTGAGTTACAAGGCTTTTGGCTAAATTTATTAGAATTGTTTTTAGGCAGATACCTATAATTTATTCATTGTTTTAGATATGACATGTCTCTGGCATGTCTAATTCATTGTATAACATTATCATTGTCGTTGGCATCTCATAATATGCTCATTGTGTTGTGATCAGATAGCACCTTCTCCCACGCCATATATAATTTTTAGAAGGTGAAGTCATGAGTTCAAATCTCCTAGGTTTGTGTGAGTTGTGTTTGTAATTCCTTGATTTTCTCAAACTTGTAAATGGTTCATTGTCCTATTTTTTTCCCAATACTAATAGCAATAGCATTGATTTTCTGTGTGTTAATTTAAGGGTGTTTTGAAATTCTTTTGCTCACATCTTCTCCTCTGCATTAATAGGTCATAGAATTGCTGGTATCAAGGGAGTAAACAAGATTGATTTACTTGACCTGGAAACATATGATCTTACTATCCAGGTTGCTGTTGGGGAAATGCAAATGACTACACTGATCAGAAGACCTTTACAAGATGCTGTGTTAGTGTATTGTTTTTAAAAGAAATTGGAAAAGGGATGCTGTGAATAGAAGCAACCATATGCTGTTCATGAACTTGTCTTATCATTGTTCTGATTGTGTACAGGCCATTTTGATTTTTTTATTTTGATCTCTGGATGTAATGGATTTGTTTGGGGGGTGCAATACTTGGTTTTTGTTAAACATCTGCATATAATGATTTCAATCTATATCATTCATTGTCTACAAATGATTTTTTCTGTAGTTTAGAGAACAGTTGCGCTGTCATGATCATGGGGCTTGCATTTTTGCAGCTTCAAATAAATGTCAGTGAGAGGAGTAGCTGTTTTCTGATTTTAACAATACTGGAGGGGTCCTCTCTCAATCCCTTGAGCAAAAAAAATCTTAGAGCCTAGCCAATTGTCTTTTTCTAATGTCACGTCTATCTTTCTGTACATACATGTTGGGGATTTAATATGATGCCTAACAAATCAAGAATTTGTTCCAAAAAAAAAAAAAAAAAGGGATTGATTGAGATTTTCTTGATTGAAAGTTCATTACTTTCTGGTTAAAAAATATAGAACTTTGTATTAGGTTTTAGATAGAAGTTGAGGTCTGGTTGCATCCTGTACAGCTGTGATCTGTTTGGATCGGGTGAATCTTTGAAAGAATGTAAGGTTTCAGATTGCCTTTTCATCTGTTTACAAAAGTAAAAGTCAATGGAGGGTTTGATCTTTATATTCTAAAATATTTTGCTATATTTTTTCCCTCGCCGCTCTGAATGTGTGTGATAGAATTTAAACTTTGTAAAGGGTCTATTGTATGATATTTGGATTATGTGCATGTTCATAACTGTCCCCAATCAAATAAGTTTGCTAATGGGTTTGCAAGCTAACCATCTCCTAAATACAACTAGTCAAGATTCTACAAATAACAAAATTGGAGTATTTTGTGAATTTCATTATATGGAGAGCAAAATTTGAACCCCCCCCCCCCCCCCCTCTCTTAAATATGGTTGTTTATTTATAAGCAATGCAGTGTTTTAGTAGTAGTAATAATAATAATAATAAACACATTTGAAAGGTGACTTATACCTTCATTGCCAAAGAAAATACACATTTTAAAGGTCACTTATGTTGAAACAAACACTCTAAAATGTTGCTAAGGTTTTCTTGTTTTTCTACAAAATTTTCTAATAAACATGTTTCTTTTTGCAATTGTTTCTTGGGCGAACGAGCCTTCTTACTCAAGTAAATTTTTCAATAATAGAAAAAAAAATTCAGACTAAAAGTCTCACTTATTCCTCACTCAAGCAAGGTCTTTATAGAAAGTTTGCTTGTCATTTGTTGAAGCGGAACTTAAATCGCTTGAGCAAAACTAAATTTTGCTAGAGAAAATTTAAATCTTGATCAAGTGAGGTTTTGAAATTTTGAAATTAATTTTACATTACAATACTCTCTATTCTTCTAATTACAACCATGTATAACTTCAATGTGGTAAAGGGTAGGATATATCTGTTCAGGATAGATTATAGTATTATACAACTCTTTCATGTTCATTGTCAATGACAATGCTTTTTGTGCGTCCTATCAATAGTCCTTTCCAACAACACCAATAATTGCTCCAACTTCAGTCTTCCCTATTGCAAACCAGCATAAAGAAAAAACTCAAGTTAATAAACAATAGTGTGTTTAGAAATGGACTTACATCTAATTACAAACATCAAGTTTAGATTGAATTAAAACTCAAATTCAAATTAACTCAGCTAGAACCACTTTTTCTTAATTAAAGTGACATACAAATGAAATCGACCAACGGTTAATCTAAGATAATATAGGATACTTAGGATATAGTATGCAGACTTTGGAAAATTTGATCCAAAAGAAAGTTAAACAGAGCAAATACATCAATTGGTATATGATAAATTTTTGGTAACGGTTAAAAGTATTTGTCCATCAAAATTTTGAAAAAAAAAAAAATTATACATACTTAACACACACACACGCAAAAGATTTTATTAGAATTTTGCTCCCTGGCCCTAACATAGATCTGCCAATGTAGATGCCATTGCAGCAAATTCTGGAAGTAAGACTAAGTTTACTGAAAGACTCCCAGCAAGCTAACATGCGAGGCCAGCTGTGATAAACCCAATTGGTTGTCCTGATATGATGGGGCTAATATAGGCAGAATCTTTCCTATATTTTAATTATTTTGCTTAAATAAAATACTTACAGCCCTCTCAGTTACAATAATGTGTACTCTTCAGTAAACAAAGTGGGTTCGAATGATAAGAAAATGAAGATAGATTGATTTATCCCAAAGAAAATCGTCCTCGGCACAATCCGAGGAGATTCGTTCTTCTATATCACTACTGAGTTTAATTACAAATTTTGTCCCTAATTACCACAGTGTTTCTCTTTTTATTTTTTGATCCCCCTCCTTTTAGGGTCTCCCTTCTAATTTATACTATCTCCCTCTTCTCATCTTCACCCTACACATGGACAGTCAATTGCTTATTTTCATCCTTGTCCCATCAGCACTCTCCTGTAGTCTTTGGGTGTAGCTATAAGGCTGAACAAACACTGTTTAGAGATCACTCTCTCATTAATGCAGCCAAAGAGTTAGCTACAAAGCATTCAATGCGATGGTAGCAGCTTTCTCTTAGATATTTCTGAGCTCCCATCTCCCCTGTACGTTCGTAATGCACGTCCCTATCAGTGGAATTTTCTGGAAGGTCACCTTGAACAATAGGATATACATTTGATCTCTGCTTTGTTCATCCGAGGAGATACTCCTTCTCAGACCAACTTTCCCAACCTTTCCATTTGCAACCTACCCATGGGACTCTAAGCTTAACACCCTCACTATTGTTTATTCGTCCTCAGACCAACCAACGTCCTCGGCCAAGACCTAAGGCCCAATATATAAATTTTGGCCCCTATCCCTACAACAACCGCTATGCACTTTCTTTCTTCATCCTTGACATACATAAAGAAAGAATAAAAAGCTAAATGCAATATGAATAGTATTAGTATAAATTTACATGGATATTGTAGCAACAATGTATTTTTACACAATTTTTCATAGTCTAATGTGAGTGAATTTTGGGCTTGATTGACTAAAATGTGATACTTTTTCTATTATACTAGCGCTTGCAAGTGCTTTGAGACCCTAATCTTGGTTCCATCCCTACATAAGAGTGACATATGTCATCTTACTATTGTTGGTTCAACGAAGTTTGTATCCAAATTTTGTTCTACGACTAAAAATATATGTGGATGATTTTTACAAATGGTTGATGTGAGATTCTGATAAATGCTTATGGGTTCTCATCTAGCCCCGCCACTAATATCATAATTTCACTTATTAATGACCACTTATCACATCAGCAGTTTGTAAAAAACTTTATAAAATAATGTATGGCATTAGTATTTTTCCTTAATAAGGTAAAGAATAATTTTCACAATAATTTGATAATAAAAATTAGGTGTCAAGCTGTTAATGATAAGTATAAAAGTAATATAAGTTATAAACTCTAAATGGAAATCAGTAGTAATTTACTAATTAGATTTTGTTGTAAAATTGTTATGAAAATATTGTATATTGTAGCATTGTTTTAAAATAATAATAAAAAAGTTAAAGCTGATTCTTTGTGTTTGACTTGGAGGGAATTATGTTTCATTTAAGATTATTTTAATCTTTTATATGTGTAGTTTCTCACTTTCAATCTTTGACAACAACATGTTTGCATTAAAGTATGTAGAAATGTGTGTAAGTATGTTTAAAATCTGAAAAATGTTACTCAAGTAAGGCTACCAAATGGGCCCTTAGTGTAAGAAACAACAAAAAATTCAGCAAAAGAAAAAAAAAATTGTGACAAAAAGTACTCACCTTTTTTTAAGCTCAAGGATAGAACTAAGAAGCTATATTGATAAAGATGTTTGCACATACATCACATGAATGCCCATTGTGCAAAAAAAAGATTCCCACTTTCTCTCTTTGTGGAAGTCATAGTGATAAAGTTGTTTCACATGATTCCCACTTTCTATCTTTGTGGAAGCTATAGTGATAAAAGATGTTTGCACATGAACGCCCAAAAAAAAGATTCCCACTCTCTCTTTGTGGAAGCTATAGTGATAAAGATGTTTGCACATGAATGGCCATTGTCCAAAAAAAAGATTCCCACTTTCTCTCTTTGTGGAAGCTACAGTGATAAAGATGTTTTCACATGAACGCCTATTGTCCAAAAAAAAGATGCCCACTTTCTCTCTTTGGGGAAATTGCAGAAAATTGCAGAACGCGTTGGACACCTCAGTGGAAAATTGCAATGAGGAAAATTCCAACTACGTACCATTAAGTCATGAGTCAACTCACACTTTATAGCCACTATATTATTATTATTATAAATAAAATAAATAAAAGGAGTCATTAACTTTTGAATAGAATATATATATATATATATATATATATATTGTGAAAAGAGCCGCTATTAGCCATCCTTTCTTATTTCATATTGTGGTGAGCACTACTCCTTTTCCCTATCAATTACAAGATTTTTATATACATTTCCCTAATATTAATTTTCCCTTTCAATTCATGGTGCTGTGTACATAAACATTGTTACAACTTACAACTTGTATTTTACTTTTCTTGTTGAATAGCCACGTCTCAAGCTTCACATCAATTGATTCAATCAGATATCCCTTTTTCATGGAGTTTCCTCAATGCAATTTTCCACCGAGGGGTGATAGGGTGTCTTACACGTTCTACATTTTCCACAAGGAGAGAAAAACTTTGTTAGGGTACTTTTTTTTACACCTAATTTTATTTGAGTACCACCTATTTATACCACTAATAGGTTATTAGGTTTTCCCAAACATTTTTTGCTCTATTATTATGTTAATCACAAATATTTCATATCTTATTATCTAAATTGGGTCATGATATAAACTATCACAAAAATCCCAAAAAACTAATATTTTATCCAATTTTATTATCATTATTTAGCTAAGCCCAAAATCGGCTCTATAAACCCAATACACACATCTTATTTTATTTAAAGCCCAAAAATACTTATGCTTGACAATATTTGAAAAACCCATGATTCAAATTCATGGAAAAACAATTTAATCAATGAAATTCAAATCCATAATCAAAGCCCATGGTTTAAACCCATGGCAATTTAGTTATCCAAAACTCAATTCACATTGGCAATATCAAAAGCCCAAGGTTATCAATACTTGGCAAAATACTATATCATAATTATTTCACTTAAAAGTCCAATAATGAACAATACTTTAGATTCTTAAACTTATTACTTTAATATTACAAGCTTATGGAATTTATGAATTATCTACTCTCAAAACCCATGGCGATCATCTTATAAAAGCCCACAGAAAGATATGATTATTAGACCCATGCCATTTATTTATTTTATATTATAAACTCATGTTCACTATCTATCTTATATTACAACATTCATAATATTTATTACCAAACTTATGGTAAGTATTCATCCTACATGTCCATTATGATTATCTATAGAGAAACTCATGAGAACATCACATTATTCCATTATAGTGGTTGTTACCGTATTTATTTAAAACCCATGGTAAATATTATTCTCAAGGAAAATATTAGAGGTCATTATTTAAAAAAGCCCCAAAGAAAATATCATTTACAAAGTAATCCATAGTAAAAATTATGAGAAACTATACAAGTTGTTATTTAAAGCCCTTGGGAATTAATACCCAAAATTTATCATAAATATTTATTAAAACTTATGGATTCATTTTATTTCTACTAACAACTAAAGCCCACGAGGAGTAAAAAACCCATGGTAAAGCATATCTTTAATGCCCATTTTGTAGGCCTAAGAATCTCGTGGAGTAGGGAAAAGGCCCAAGCAAAGAAAGGGCCATGTGGCCCAACTAAAAGTGCTCAAATAGAGCAAAGTTCCAGCCCAAAAATGGCGCCAGCAAGAGGCTTGAAAGTGGGCAATCAGCCCTTGTTCACCCCTAACCAAGAACAACTGGAGACCTCTACAAGAGAACCAAGTCTTTGAGGATGAACTAGGGGCAGTCCCATTAGCTTTTTGTCACCCTCTACCTAACATGAACAGTTCCCGAGGGCTGTCATATCAACTGAAGTTTAAAGGATGATGGAACTCCATCATCTTCCGTAAGACTATTCCTCCAGCGAAAGGAGAACTGAAACCAAGTGAACAGTTTTAAACCCCTTATAATAACCAAATTAACCTAGTTAATTAGCCAAGTGATTAACTTAGTCAATTTAGGCAATACTAGGTTATCACAAATATACAATCATATCAAAAGTATAAAGCAGTGAAAATATAAAAGACACAATGATATGATCACCCAGGAAACCACACGATAAAAACTTGGAGAGGATTTGACCTAGCTATCCTCAAGGTAAACCTGAATCCATTATGAAAGAATCAAAATTCATACAAGAGGACTTACAAGCTCCCTGCTTGACTTCCTAATGCTACCTCCCAGTAGAACTTATTGACACGACTACGTACAAACTCAGAATCCACGGACTCCTTCTTTCTTGGATTCTTCAATCAGCTACAAGCACCCACGCTGGTTATTTGTTAAGTTTCAATGGCAGCAACCAGGTTAATCATCAAGATGTTGATACTATCTCTACCTTGAAAACCCTAAGTTTTGTGTAAAGGAAAGCTCCTCTAGATTTCACAAGAGATTTACACAAAACAGAAAAGCATGAGTAACAATACAACTGGAGCAAATCTAAAAACGTGGCTAGAGTTTTTCTTTATATACCTAGGGTAAAATAGAAAACCCAAAACGTTTAATGAGTTAGGGTTGAGTTGGAAAATTCTGCAGAAAAGTAGTCTGCCCGAGATTCGATTGATCATGTCTTTCATTTGATCAATCGAGCCAGGCCGAAATGCGCCAATACATCTACAGCCTCTCGATTCCAACTTTACATGAAAGACCCAATTTTGAGCAAGCCTAAATAAGACTAAACAACCTGTTTTGATCATGGTTTGCCAACAATACACATTAGAGTTCTAAATATACAAATTTCTAAATCTTTAGAACCTAACAAACTCCCACTTTGACAATCCATGACAAAACACAAATACAAAGCTCAAAGTTTACAAATAAAAAGCTCTTTACAAAAATAATGCTCATAAAACCAAAATTCAATCCTAACTACTATCCATCAGTTGCAAGTGTAGACAGCAGCTCAATTGAATCAACTTGTATATTTCTGAAATACTCAACAAACGCATAAATGCATATGTGTCAGAAAATAGTATATAAACAGGTATAACTTCTTGTATGATTCACACAACACATAATAAAGACATATATCAATCAATAACTCATAAATATAAATCAATAAACAATGAATCCAAAAAAAACAAGAATCAAATATAAATCATGTATGTCAAAAACAATGTTACTCCTCCTAACATGAATATCCCCAAAAGTGATATACTGGGTGAAGCGCCTAGATACAATCTAACAACTCCACTAGCTCCTCAAAAAAAAAAAAAAAAAAAAAAAAAAAAAAAAAAAAAAAAAACTCTCCCTAACTACAAAACTCCTTTACAAACTTTACTCCCCCTTTTTGTGACAGAATGCCAAAGGGCAAATTACAATCCATCATCAAAAGGAGATGGTGAGGGTGAACGAAGACGCGCAAAATCAGCTTGCAACGCACGGATCTCGTCAAATAGGTCCACCAAAAGTTGATCATGAGCCGCCTAAATGGTTATGACAGTATCCAAAGTACGACGGATATCAAAGTCATCTGATGGAGGTGGAGGAACAACAACAGTAGCAGCAACAGCATCATGATTAGGAACATCCTCACCAGCAAGACCTATAGAAGAAGAGGGAAGAGGTGCAAACCCAGAAGGCTTAGACCTAGGGTGTTTAGAGCCAACTTAAAGGTGAGCAACCCTCTGTCTAAGAAAAGACGCACCTATAGGAGCAATAACATGCACAGGCTTCGAGGAAGGGAAATCATCTAGACCTAAATAAAGAAGAATCCTATGGATAAAAATAGGATGAACAAGGGCATGAGAAGAAGATGAACTCCTATACACTTCGTTCAAAGAACGAAAGAACAAATGGGGAAAACTGATAGGAGCATCAGTAACTAGAGCGTACAAAATATACACCGCTTAAGAGGAATGGTGTGAAGATGAGAAATGGGCCAAAAACAATGACACGCTATCTTAAAGAAAAGATAGTGCAGCTTAGAAAGTTCAGCAGTGGTGATCCTAGGATCAAAACCCCACTAGATAGAAGACCCAGTGATGTAAGACATGACATCACTCAAAACAGGATACTCATCATAAGGGTAGACAGGGTGCTGGACCAAGGGTACCCCTAGAGCATCAGCCACTATCGTAGAAGTAGTGGTGTACTCTATGCCTCATATCCAATTCTTTACTAAAGTGTTGGAATCATAGACGCGGATCGAGATGTTCGAGAAGAACTCTCTAATTAAGGTAGCAGGTGGAGGAGGATCAGAAATATCCACTAAGGGTAACCAGCCCCTACGTTCTAAGTTTGCCCTAATGGCAGGATCTAGCTCATCTAAAATGACAGACCACTCAGACCATATCTTTTGCCTAAGATTCAGCTTATCAAAGATCTCATGATTTTTCTCACTAGAAAATTTCTCTCAGTCAAAAGAATGAGGGGAAGGAGTAGGTGAGGGGACAGACCTACGAGCCCTAGTCTTCCTAGGCATGATGCTAAGGAAAGGACAGAGACATACAGAGAAAGACCAAAAGACAAAATGAACAAAACCAAGGGCAGACTACAAGCTAGCACAAAAAAAAAAATATAGAACAGGAATCTATATGATGCATGAACAGTTACAATGTCATGATGCATGTACTAATTCAGTGAAAAAAGTTCAATTTTAAGTTCAATTTGCACAAAATTGGCTTGAGCATGGAGTTTCTAACAAAAACCCCAAAAAGTTGAATACCACTTGAAAATTTTTGATGCAAATTGGTGAATTGAGCATTACAAAACACAACACACAAATTATAATGCTTAATTACATCAAAACAACAAGCCAATTTCATCAATTTCAACCTAATTGAACAAAATCCCCAATTCAGAATTAATATAAACCCTAGAAATTTCAATTTTTCACAAAACCCAAAATTGATCAAATTAAACTATCAAGATCATGTTTATATCATGTCCCCACAAAAACCCATTGATCAATTGCACAAATAAGGGCTTGAATCAACAAAAATCCCAAAAAGAAAAAGGTTTGAAAATTTAAGGAAAAATGCATGAAAAATGTAAATAAACTCAAAAAGGAAGGGCAAAAGGGACTTACAGCTTGAGGAAAGAGATTCTTTGCAAAAAATCTGGAGGAAAACGACAAAAAATTGACTGTGGAGCCTTGCCTAGTTGGAGAGAGAAGAAAAGTTTGAAAAACTTTTTGAAAAAGTGTTTGAATCAGTAAAGAACAGTGTTTTAAAAAACCTGATTCGCGACTTTTGATTGATTAAAAATCACATTCGATCGATCGAATCAATCCGAAATTTTTAAAGAAATTTTAAGTATTTTCGATCAATCGAAAAACAGATTGGATCGATCGAAATAGGTAGCAGCTCACAATATTTTGAGAAAAATTACAGTTTTGAAAAATTCAAACCAATTTTTGAAAAATAACTCCTCAAAGCATTAAAATCAATGAAACAAAATGCATGGGTTTGAGATGAAATGGAATGCTTTTTCGAAAACCCAAATTTTAATCCCAGTTTCTCCAAAGAAAGTTTCAGCCAATTGTTCCTTTAAATTCTCAAGCAAAAAAAAATGTTTTGCATAATACTCAAGGTATTTTTAAACTTGGTTGGTCAGACCAAAAACACACACAATAATATGTACAGTGTTTAGCAAAGAGTAACTTGTGTAGTGTGTGCAAACTAGCAAGAGCTTGAGATACATGTGAGGTGATATGTGAATAGAAATCAATCACAAAGTCTACAAAATTCATCACACAGAATTTAAAAGAGATTATCACCTAAAGAGTTACATCATATAACTCCCACATCTCTTAGAACATAAACTTGCAATCATGTTAGTTTCTTGAATTTAGCCTCTTAATTTTGTGAATTGGCATCAAGCCTAATAGTACACACCAATTTTAATTAAGTGAATTGGCATCAAGCCTAATAGTACACACCAATTTTAAGCATTAAGCAATTAAACTAAGACTACACCTTATGTTCTTTTTGTGCATATGCTACACTTTCTCGAGCATAAAATCTTATGATATGCACTAAGGTGTTCATGATTGGCTAGTAAACAGTGGTGAGATGGTTATTTATGCCTTTCTCAAATGAATCAAGTTCGACGGTCAAATAACATTTGACTTCAAGATTAAGACAAAGTGATAAACACCATAAACATCTTTCCCACACAACATGCACTACAAAGCTTCAACTAGTAAAATGCAATAAATAAGCTCATCAAAGCTAAACAAGGTACACAAGACATGTTTTGTGTAAATAAATTGACCAACCTTGTTTTCAAAAACCAAGAAAAATAATGTCAAACATATTTTTGCTTTCTCCTTTTCTCCTTTTTATTTTTTTATTTTTTTTATTAATAGAAGAGAAAACAATTAAATCCTAGAATGAAATGCATGAATGTAATGCAATGCAAGTCCTAGAGAAAAAACACAAAAACGAAAGAACAATGGTCACAGAGGAATGAGCAATGAAGCACAAGGATCAAGTCAGAAAGACTCAATTAGATCGAGTCTTTTGCATCAAAAATCTTTTAGATGCACCACGAGCATTGGAGTTCTTATTCACATTCGAGTGATTTCCAACTCCAGGATTGAAATAAAGGTTTAACGCCTTTACCAATTCACCAATGAGTGTCATAGGATCTTCTGCTTGAGGCACAGGCACCTTTGGTTTGTTTGCTCTCTTAGCAACTTGAAGCTTGTAACAGTTAGGACGAATGTGTCTAGACTTTCCACAAAAATGACAAACCCAAGCAGGTTTACCATGCATCTTATTCTTAGAAAGGGTAGAAACCTTAGGTTTAGACTCTTCTAGATCAACCCTAATTTTCCTAGGGGGTGAAACTTCTACAGATTTGACAACCTCACTTACGGAAGATTCAGAAGAAGAAGAAGGAACAAAGTTCGTGGAATGTGGTGCAGAATTAGAGATGCTTTCAACATATCCTAAACCAAATTTGTCAGAAGGATACTTTTGAACATTCAATATTTGATCAAGTTTAGAATTAGCAGATCTAGCAATAGATAAATCATGTTCCAAAACTGAGAACATGCTCTTACTTTGATACCGCTTGAACAGTTTTAGACCCCTTAAAATAACCAGATTAACCTAGTTAATTAGCCAAGTAATTAACTTAAGTAATTAACTTAGTCAATTTAGGCAATACTAGGTTATCACAAATATACAATCATATCAAAAGTATAAAGCAGCGGAAATATAAAAAATACGATGATATGATCACCTAGGAAACCACATGGTAAAAACCTAGGGAGGATTTGACCTAGCTATCCTCAAGGTAAACTTGAATCTACTATGAAATAATCGAAACTCATACAAAAGGACTTACAAGCTCCCCACTTGACTTCTTAATACTACCCACTAGTAGAACTTACTGACACGACCACGTGCAAGCTCCAAATCCACGGACTCCTTCTTTCTTGGATTCTTCAATCAGCTATAAGCACCTACGCTTATTATTCGTTAAACTTCAATGACAGCAACTAAGTTGATCATCAAGATGTTGATACTATCTCTACCTTGAAAACCCTAAGCTTTGTGTAAAGGAAAGCTCCTCTAGATTTCATAAGAGATTTATACAAAACAGAAAAGTATGAGCAACAATACAACTAGAGCAACTCTAAAAACGTGGCTAGGATTTTTCTTTATATACCTAGGGTAAAAACAGAAGACTCAAAACATTTAATGAGTTAGGGCTGAGCTCGAAAATTTTGCAGAAAAACATTCTACTCGAAATTCGATCGATCGAGTCTTTCATTCGATCGATTGAGCCAGGCTGAAATGCACCAATGCATCTGCAGCCTCTTGATTCCAACTTTACATGAAAGACCCAACTTTGAGCAAGCCTAAATAAGACTAAACAACCTATTTTGATCATGGTTTGCCAACAATACATATTAGAGTTCTAAATACAGAAATTCCTAAATCTTTAGAACCTAACACCAAGTTATCCAAACCTCAACAAATTGATGCTATAAATGTTAAAAACGTTCAAGACATGATTAATGTGCCAAGCCCATGAATCCTAAAGGGGAAAATTTGGGAACATGTGGTTTAGAGGCCATAAAGGGATCTCTAGCGAAACTCTCTAAAGTGGACTTAAACTTTGACACTTGACTTAGGGTGTTTAATCCTACTTCCTAGTGTCCAAATCTCAATTGCAACACTAGGATTCTTCCTTAATACTTGCCTTAATCCCATTGGCTGAACACAATCTCAGAAATCTTAGTATTTAATGCAAGATTACCCCAAATACTACCCATGTGTGATATTGCCCAAAGAAGCAAAACAGCCCCAAAAGCAAATCTCCCATTTTTAGGCCAAATCCAGGTTATTAATTCAACTGACTTGCTCCCCTGAATCAGACCTACGTTTTTTTGGATTCTTGTTAATTAATGCTTCTCTAAACTCCATTATAAAAGCATAAGCACCTCAACCCGCAAGGGGACAACCACTCTTTTTGAAACTCTTGATTTGTTGGCCATTTTGTTTGTGGTTTAGCTTTTCTTAAGCTCACCACTCATTCCTCTTAGGCCACACTCACCTAATCTCAGATATTCCTTTCCTTCCTTTACACAATCACAGCTCATAAATGTCTCCCAATTAGTCATAAACAGCCCACTACTCACTAAAGCCTTAACCTCAAAATTAATCCTATCCCACTTATTCAAAACAGCCCACATTGCCTCATTCATGTCTTATGAATGCACACTCACCAAAATCTTAGTTTAATACTTGCTGCACTAAGCTAGGATCTCTCACTCCCTTCATACCATGCCAAATAACTCCTTTTTGATCACTATGCAACCACTAATATTTACTTATTGTTTTACTATGGGAGGCTATAATGTATTTGAGACTTTTTGGAATTTTTTCTTTATATTAATGTAATGATGGCTGAGAATATTTTGAACCCTATTGAACAAAATACACAAGAATTTCTTGAAGTTAATGCTTTATTAAATTTATTTAATAATTGAATATAGTTTACCTTACCAGAATTACCCTACCACTGGAGGACTGATTTGAACTATGATGCTGTAAAATAACTAATAATATAATAAACTAACAACAGTAACGTGTTTATTGGGCTTTATTGTTGTCTTCTTGTCAGGGTGTAGCCTCTATCTCTTGCTTGGGCTGGCTTACATGACACCGAAAGCCTTTAGGCTTTATTTCAAGAACCCATTGTCAAGTTTTGGCTTGGCTACCCCATATTCTATTTGGGAACATCAAAATTTTCCCCTCAACAAACTTCACGTCAATTGATTTGATCAGATATCCCTCTTCCATGAAATTTCATAACTTTCTTGATTGAGATTTTCTTGATTGAAAGTTCATAACTTTTGGGTTAAAAAATATAGAACTTTGTATTGGGTTTAGATAGAAGTTGAGGTTTGGTTGCATCCTGTACAGCTATGATCTGTTTGGATCATGTGAATCTTTGAAAGAATACAAGGTTTGAGATTGCCTTCTCATCTATTTACAAAAGTAAAAGTAAATGGAGGGTTTGATCTTTATATTCTAAAATATTTTGCTTTATTTTTTCCCTCACCTCTTTGAATGTGTGTGATAGAATTTAAACTTTGTATATGATATTTGGATTATGTGCACGTTCATAACTGTCCCCAATCAAATAAGTTTGCTAATGGGTTTGCAAGCTAACCATCTCCTAAATACAACTAATCAAGATTCTACAAATAACAAAATTGGAGTATTTTGTGAATTTCATTATATGGAGAGCAAAATTTGACCCCCCCCCCTTTTTAAATATGGTTATTTATTTATAAGCAATGAAGTGTTTTAGTAGTAATAATAATAATAATAAACACATTTGAAAGGTGACTTATACCTTCATTGCCAAAAAAAATACACATTTTAAAGGTCACTTATGTTGAAACAAACACTCTAAAATGTTGCCAAGGCTTTCTTGTTTTTCTACAAAATTTTTTAATAAACGTGTTTTTTTTTTTTGGTAATTGTTTCTTGAGCGAACGACCCTTCTTACTCGAGTAAATTCTTCAATAATAGAAAAAAATTTCACACTAAAAGTCTCACTTATTCCTCACTCAAGCAAGGTCTTTACAGAAAGTTTGCTTGACCTTTGCTGGAGTGGAACTTAAATCGCTTGAGCAAAACTAAATTTTGCTAGAGAAAATTTAAATCTTGATCAAGTGAGATTTTGAAATTTTAAAATTAATTTTACATTACAATACTCTCTATTCTTCTAATACAACCATGTATAACTTCAATGTGGTAAAGGGTAGGATATATCTGTCCAGGATAGAGTATAGTATTATACAACTCTTTCATGTTCATAGTCAATGACAATGCTTTTTGTGCGTCCTATCAATAGTCCTTTCCAGCAACACCAATAACTGCTCCAACTTCAGTCTTCCCTTATGCCTTAGCTAAACAACTATGTAACTAGCTTGTAGAGTGGTCTAAACTCTACACTTTAGGTTCTAGACTCTAGACCAGTGATTGCAATTTGCAAACCCCATATTCTAGAGATGTATATATTGAAAGAAATTTAAAATGAATTGCGATGGCATTTTTTAGAATGAATTAAGTCACTTTCAACATAAAGGAGAAAGTATTTAATACTGGTTTTCATTACATGTGAGACTAAGAGCACTCACATCTATCTGTGCATAGTAAAAAAATAAGAAAGTTTTACACAATTTTGCCAAAAACTAACCCATAAGAGAGTGTAAAAGTGTATAAATATACACATTAGCTATTCTAACTGTGCATATTTATACGGTTACTGTAGTTGTATATTTAATATTTTGTTAATATTTTGGTTTTAGTTTTACTTTTCTCTCTCCTCTAAGCAAATCGAGTATCTCTTTGCCCTTGTCTATGTTCTCTCTTGCTTCTCTTCTCCCTCATTGATGACCTAGGTCAAAACAAATGGCAGGAAAAAATGGCAAAACAAATGGCAGGAAAAAAATTACTAACATACTGCACACATGCACACATGCAAGGGAAGCAGCACTTTGTGATCAATAAGAGTACTTAAGAGTATATCTTCAATTGAAAAAATGGCAAAACAAAAAGGCCATGTTCATGAAGCAATAATCCGAGGTTGGTACTAGTAAACGTGGTAATATAGTCCTTAAAAGTAACTTTCAGCAAACAATACAAAATTATAAATTGATCTCAAGAATACCTTTGAAAATTCAATAGTTACAAATGGGGAGGGGCATGGGCGGCTCTACACTATTCTCAGGGGGTTCAAATGAACCCCCTGACTTCCCAAAAAAAAAAAAAATTATATATAAAAAAATATTTTTTTTAGTTTAATACTATAATTTTTTTCTTAAAAATATATTTGCACACTCTGACTTAAATTTTACACACCCTTATTACAAGTATTTTCAATTCTAAGAATAAAACGTAAGTGTTTGTAAATTGTAAGTATCACTATTTTTTATAAATTTATATTATGTGTGTGAGTGTGTTTAATATTGATTGCGTGCATTACTTTTTATTATAATATTATTTGTATGAATTAGGATGTGTGTGGATGTTTGTGTATACATTATAATATATATATATATATAATTTAATAATTAGGAAATAGATATTTTTTGTTACATGTGTGTATATTGTTATCATGTTATAATAACTTTTTGTTATAAAGTTAGTAAAATTCAAGGAAAAAAAAAATGTAAAGTTAGTGATTGTCCAAGCATTTGATTAGTTAAGTAGACATTAGTGTATAATTTTATATATGAATGAGCGTGGTTGTGTGCGTCAATAATTAATACAAAGCCAATGAGTTTAGTTTAGTCATTTAGTTTAAAATATTTTTATAAAAACAATAACAAATAGATAATAAAAAATGCATAAAAATAAAAATGTTAGATAAACTTAACAAAATAAAATGATTATAGGCTCATAACTAACCACATTGGCAATAAATACTTATAATGAACTATCATATAATAATTCAAAATTTGAATACTTATAGAAGGAAATTGTAAAACTTTATGTATTATTGTTATTTTTTTTGTCGGTAACTCGATATATTCAAGTTCTTTTTTTATTAAAATTTTTTAATGAACCCCCTAAACAAAATTCTTGGAGCCGCCACTGGAGGGGGGATTTGAACTCTTGGCGTCTCTATTAGAAGCACTAAAAAGTGTCAGTTGAGCTACAAGGCTCTTGGCTGATCTTGATAAAACTATTTGAACAATGTGATGAATGGTCCTTAATTGAAGAAGAGGCTATTATAAAATAGATGGTTCTGCATGAAATTTTAAGGTTTGTAGATGCTAGAATCATATATACTACTACTTATACATTCTGATTAATTCCACCATCAATAGAACATTAAAATGGGGAGAAAGCCATCTCAGATTCATTCTTCCTCCACCTAGCCTACTACATGGGTTAAAGCTGTGTCTTTGTCATTGCCACAAGAAAATATGAAAAAACAACGCGAGTGCACATATCTGATCATTCATGAAGCCATCTCGGATTATTTATTCTGACCACTAGACAATCTACAAGAGCCACATAAGCTCTGGCATGTAGTACACCAAATGTGAGCCAATAGACGCTTCTACAAGAGAGCCATATCCACATCATTTACTTATCAGATACCAATACTTCTTAGGTGCTCCCTAATACATATCCAACATGTCTTAACTATACCAAAAAATCCGAGAAAAATAAATTGTATAGCTGCAATCATACACAAGAACTTTAGCAACACATACATGATTAATTTACCATAATATACAACTAATAACCTTTCAGATATTCAAAATCTTGTTATCCATATCCTTCTTGTCCATACATCATACACGTATCCATCCTTCATAGCCAGTTGGTCTTGCATATGAGATGTACTAAATCATATATTTAAACCGAGGAATTTCGTTGCTCTATTTATTTACATTCTTTGGCCAGATCTTTGGAAGAACTTACAGTTTTTAACATCCTTTAAGAACTACCTTCTTCCCTAACTACCCTCTTCCCTTAATCATAATAACTATGCTTAAGCTAAACAGTTCTTCTACGACCACAACTTTTGCCATATCTTGAAGTGGTTGATTGTGAGTAGTGAACAATCACTTTCACATGGATCTACCACTTACAATTGACAACATCAAAGTTGTGACAAAAGTTATGACACAAAAGTTGTATCCCTAGATTTTCTCTAAGATAAATTATGTTTTCCACAAATGACTCTGGTCTTTACTGCTATCAGTTCATAAAACTTAAAGAGTTAAACCACACTTCACTTATGTGCTGGGTTTGAAAGTATTTTTTTTTTACAAAAAAGTACAGTAAATTTGTTTACCATGAAAAATTCCCCGATCCCAGGCCTCGACCATACGAGATCCAATGGATGATGTGCATATTAATAAAAATGACAACCCATTCGATGAATTAGCTTAGTTTGAAGAGTTAGATCAAACAGCCCATAAGGATATCGGTGATGAACAAACAATGATAAGCAGTTGAAACTGTCCATCAGCTTTAGTAAGCGGGTAAAAACTGTTTGTCACTTAGTTAAGAAGGACCATCAACATCAATTTGTTGAACCACTCCTCAACGGTCAACTCGAGCTAATTCTACCGAACTAAGCAAAATTGTAAACCAATCACCTATAGTCACTTTATCAAAGTTCAATTTAGTCAACACAATATCTGCAATACAATGCATGTACATCTTCCCAAGCAACCTTTTAACAAACAAAAATTTCAACTCAAAACCTTCAGTTTTCCTTACTGTACAAATGTGAGAGCTCAAAACTAAGATACACAAGATTGTGAGTCATAAGGCCAAACAGGACGAGCAAGCTTCCTTTGTCAAGAAAATACCACTTGTCGGTTCAGATCACAAAGGTCTATTACTGGAACTAAAAACAGCCAGATTTTGTAGTGGGTGAAACATCTCTAAGAAGATAAAGTAAGCTAATTGTCTAGCGATAGAAGAGGGTAGATTTTTCGTCCAACAATATTAAGTACAAACTCACCCAAAAAGCAAAAAAAGAAAGATGATAAAAATAGAAATAAGTCACTTCCAACATAATATTTTGTGTTGGTGATTTGATAGCATGATTGCCACTCCAAATCAGTTTTTTGGGGTCGATTACGGTGCTTTGGCAATTTAAGGCATCTAAGAATTAGTGTTTGGTACGTGTCTAGTGTTGATATGTGGGTGTGCTCGGGGAGGGGAGGGGATTATGTGTAGTGGACCAATTGAATGTTTCTTTGAGAAAAATCGAAGTGGTCAATGCGCTCTAGTTTAGATGGCAATTCATGTTCTCTTGATAAAAATACTAAGCATAAAAGAATTTACATCAAGCTCAACGAAGTTTCGGGTAAATTGTAGCTAAAAGCCCTACTTTTTTTTTTTTTTTTTGAATCTACTATAGAAATTCTAATACCTAAACTCTACCCTCAAGGCTCGAAATAGTGAGCCCATGAATACCTTCAAACCCTCATGGCAAGGGGAAATATCACTTCGCCCAACATGCTCAAAATTACCATTCACGTCCACCTGCATCATACTCTCTATTTTTTCTATATTTTAATTTAAATATTATTATTATTTTTGCCCCACCCCGCAGAACGATTCTTCCCCTTTCCCTATCGCCGCAAAATTCTCACTCTAAGAAAATCCTAATCACAAAGATACATTCTTATATAGACAACAAGCAATTTGGAGCAAGCTAGAGCTTCAAACACAATAAATTAAACCAAAACCAACACCACCCAATGACTAAACTTATTTCTTATTTAATTAAGCTTTTACTATTATTTTCTCCACCAATTAGAGGTTGAGAAACAAGAACAGCATCAGGATTCTCTCCATGGTGCAAGAACAAAGGATCATTAACATTTGATGAATCTTGTGTTGAAGATTTTGAAGAATGAGTTTCAGAGGACGAAGCAGTAGCTGTGACAGTGGTAGCCATGGAAGGAGCTTTGAAGCTTTGAAGAGAGAAAAAGAAACGAAAAGAATGTTCTAGAAGAAAACCCTAGGTTTTGCGCTCTGATACCATGTGAAAACTGATTTGGGAAAAAATGATTTTAATAATTGTAAGAATTACATGACTAAACTGTATATATATACAAGCCACAGCGTAACTAACTAGCGGAAAAAATGCTAACAGAATATCACTAATCATTACAACTAAACTACAAGTCGTTTACATGCTCAAAACTACAAATCGTTCTATACTTCTTAACTTCCCCTGTTTCTCTTGTCTGCACTGTCAGCTTCTTCAATAGTCCTGTTTCTCTTGTCTGCATTGTCAGCTTCTTCAATAGCAGCTTTGGGTGCCTTCTTTATTTGATAGGCAGCCTTAAAATATGAGTGTCTATCAAATTTCTACTACTGTTATGGGATGGTATCTCATGATGATCGTGACTGCAAATGATTGCTTCGTAGCAAGGGATCCTTAAAAAAGGAAGATCAACACTATGGTGAATGTTTGAGGGCTGAAGTTGATTTGTCTTCTAGGAAGACATCCATTACTGTCCCAGGCTTTAAGCAAAGGAATTTCAAGTCGGCCTAACAGCGTGATTGAAAAACAGGCCGAACAGCCTATATCGCTGGCCCAACCTTTTCTCGCTAGTATTGGGCCTCCTATGGACACCAAGCCCACTATCAAGCCCGAGAATCCTCTTAACTCAAAGCCTCTCAAATCCACTCGGGTTAGGAGAGCCTGTAACACAAAAGAAAGCCCTAGTGAAACTATTATGCTGAACGCTAAAGAGTGAAGGGAGCCAACACAGAAAGAAGAACGTTGACCCACGAAGCAACAAGCAGCGTGCAACATGAAGCTCTTGATCTTATTCCAACGGTGGTGCCCAGTGATCAGCCCTGCCGATTTCCATGAATTGCATAAGTTGGAATTGCTGTGGATTTGGGAGATCACATGCAATTCTCGAACTCGTTGAGATGGTGAAAAAACACTCTCCTTCAATAGTCTTTTTCATGAAAACCAGATCAAAAGATAGCTCTCTAAAGAATCTTCATTCTAAATTGAATATGGAAAATGTTCACATTGTCCCATGGCACAACACAAGGGGTGGTCTAGCTCTGTTTTGGAAGAACGGGACTGATCTACACATTCTGGACTCTCCACCTTCGCACATAGATGCAGTAGTCAGAGCCTGTTTGGATAGGCTGTTCACAAAACCTTAACACACGTTTTAGACAAAACATGATTTGCCAAATCATTTAGCTCCACAAAATCAGCACGTTTGCATTTTCAAAATCTAGATTTTTCTTGTTTACAAAATACTGCAAAGCTTTGCTTTTTCAAAGACACAGATGGGCTAACTGCTATTTTTTTCTTCAGAAAATAAAAATAACGCCAATACGATAGGAAATACCAGTTTTATCCCTTCCCCATGTATACCATACCGGAACCTTGGCCAGTATAGGAACGCTAGTATTTCGTTCAGGTTTAAATACCGGCTGTACCAGAGTCATTCTGGCAATACCGGAGCAAATACCGAATTTTGGATACCAGATTTCTAAGAAATTGAAGGTCTTTGAAGAAGAATAAAAATCGAAGAAGCAGTTGAGGCTTTCGTGAATCTTTGAAAAAAAAAAAAATTCACCTGTCGTTGCAGATCAATCAAGCTGTTGCTTCTTCTCATTTCCTTGATGCTAGAACTTCTTCTCCTTCTTTTACTTCTAGCAAGTTCCTTCTCCTCCACTTTTTCTTTTTCTTTGTTTTATCCGGCTGTGAATCTCAATGAAAAATTTTGAAACTTGTAGTCAGTGATGGAAAGTGAGAAAGATAAGTCTTCGAGTTCACTTTTTACCCATCCAAATGGTCATGTCACTCACGTGGCCTATAGATGGTGTATTTTTTATTCCCTTTAACTGTGTTATAGTACTACTCTTTAACTCCAAAAAAAAAAAAAAAGTACAATAGTATATATATATATATACTAGTTATCAAAAATATATATATTATAATAAACTATATATTTTGTACATTAGTTAAATAATATCAGATATTTGTCAACAATGATTGTTATTGGCTCATTGCTGCTAAGAGATTTTAGGGAAAAAAAAACATTACCATTATGGGTAGAAGTATAGATTCTTTGAGGAGGTTGATAAAAAAAAATGACAACCTTGAAAACTCACTATATGGATGACTTAATAACAACCCGAAGGGAGCAGCATAATTAGTTAGGGACCTTTACCTCATGAAGTGGAGGTCAATACTGTTCCTCTTCCTTGGGGTCAAAACTTGTTTATCTTAAAAAAAAAATGGATGACTTAATGACAACATTATCTACCTCCACTTTCAAGTTTCAACTCTTTGTCAATGACTTTGATGAGCTCTACTTATTTCATGATCTTAAATTTACTTTAATACTTGTTTGATTCCCTTGAGTTTTACCAATTAGCTTTGCTTATTTTTTTTAGTAATTATTTTCCTAATCATTTTAATATCTTCCTCTTGTCGGGGTTTTTTTTTTTTTTTTTTTTTTTTTTTCTTTTTTTTTCAATTTTAAATTATATAAATTTCTCTCCATGATTCCAACAACGACAACATCACTATTGTTATTATTATTAATGTAATTGTCAGGCTTAATTACATATTTTCAATAATAATTAAAAAAAAAACTGATTAAAGGAAAAATGACAAAATAACCTAAACAAAATAGTTAAGTCTTTTTTTTTTGGAATTTACACTCCAAACAGCCATTTTTAAAATAGCTTATCCAAATGCTTAATGTAGCTTTAAAAATAAAAAACGCATATTTTCACATTTTTACCAAATGATTAACTGTGGTTTTTAAAATGGTGTTTTCAAAACGCTTGTTTTTAAAACGCACCTTTATGAACAGCCTATCCAAACAGGCCCTTAATCCGGGAGTGGATGGCGCTTGGCTGTTCATGGGTTTTTACGGTTAACAGCCAACTGAGAACACTCTTGGGCACTACTTAAGCATTTATGCCTCAAAATGGATCTTCCATGGCTCTGTGTGGGAGATTTCAATGAAATCTTCAAGGCAGAAGAAAAATTAGGTGGTGCACTTCGCAGGGAAAGAAAAATGACAAACTTCAAAGTAGCACTAGATGCTTGCATGATTTGGGGTATGTTGGTTCTCCATTTATGCAATTTAATAATCAATTTAATGGTGTGGTAACTTGTATCAGGTTGGATAGGGGAGTAGCTACAACGGCTTAGACTCAATTATTCCCCTTAGTCAGAGTTCATCACATTGCAGGTTCTTTGTTGGGTCATTGTCCCTTGTGGGTTTGTTCAGATGATGAAAATGTCAGATTTTACAAAAAGGGGAGGCCTTTCCGTTTTGAGGCAGTTTGTGCGAAGGCATGATTAAAAATGCTTGGGATGGGATTTCCTTATTCAATCCGATGGAAGTTTAGTGAGGAAAGTTGATACCTATCGATCTTCTCTTCAAACTTGGAGTAAACAATCTTTTGGAAACATCCGTTTCCTGTTGCACTAAAAGAAGAAAGTACTTGCTCAAGCCAAAGCACTGTCCAATGTCGGAACAAATCATGATCATGTCAGAATTCTTCGAGGTGAGGTCTATGATTTGATGGTTAAAGAAGATTGTTTATGGCACCAAAGGTCTTGGGGGCTTAAGGCAAGGGACTTGAACACTAGCTATTTTCACAGCTGTGCAAACTAGAGAAATAGAAAAAATTACATTCTCCAGCTAGTCCTAGACAATGGTGTAATCATTAAGGAAGAAAAAGGAATTGATAAGGTTTTTTGGGGGATATTTCTGCAGTTTGTTCCAATTTGCACCCACTTTCAACTTCGATCCATTTCTCCAAGAAATTGAGCTGAAGGTCACAGATCAATGAATGCAGAATTAACTCAGGATTTTTCTGCTCTTGAGGCAGAACAATCCTTGAAACAAATGAAGCCTTTGACGACTCCATGACCTAACAGTATGCCCCTATTCTTCTTTAAATCATATTGGAGTGTTGTTGGGAATTATGTAATTGAAGTAGCTTTATTTGTTTTGAATACACTCTTTGAATACTAGTGTAATGCCTTCCAATATAAATCATACTTTTATCTCCCTCATCCCTAAAATAAAATCTCCAACCAACCCTAAAGACTTTCGCCCCATTAGTCTTTGCAATGCCATATATAAAATTATCTCCAAAACTATTACAAATTGCCTCAAGAAAATCATACCCAAACTTGTGTCCGAAACTCAAAGTGCCTTCACGTCTGATGGCCTTATTTCCAATAACATCCTCATTGCCTTTGAAACCTTACATCACCTCGAAAATAAAAGAAATGGAAAGTCGGGGTTAATGGCTTTGAAACTAGACATGAGCAAAGCATATGATAGGGTTGAGTGGAACTTTCTAGAAAAAATCACGGAGTGTTTGGGTTTTGATAACAAATGGATTTCTCTTATAAGTTGTTGCATTCAAACTGTATCTTTTTCCATTATGGTGAATGGACAACCACACAGATTGATCCACCCTAGTAGGAGTCTCCGCCAAGGAGACCCTTTATCACCTTATTTATTTCTCTTATATATAGAAGGTTTCTATGCTTTGATCCAACAAGTAGAAAACAGTGGGAAATTGCATGGAGTGTCCTTATGTAGGGAGGGGCCGAAGGTTTCTCATTTTTTCTTTGCCCACGATAGCTTGTTATTTTGCCAAGTAAATGACAATGACTGCCAAACGATGTTGGACATTCTTGCCACATATGAACAAGCTTCAAGGCAGCAGATAAATTGTAGCAAAACTCAATTGTTTTTTAGCAGAAACACAAAGCACCACATTCGCAACAGAATTTCAGATTCGCTTTGGGTTTCGGTGGTTTCTCAATATGAAAAATATTAGGGTCTCCCATCCTTTGTTGGGCGAGCAAAGAAGCAGAGTTTCAGCTACATTAGGGGGAGAGAGTTTGGAGTAAAATTAAGGGGTGGAAAGAAAAACTGTTGTCCCAAGCCGGCTGTGAAGTCCTCATCAAATCAGTCCTACAAGCAATGCCAATGTTCACTATAGGGTGTTTCAAACTCCTCAAAAGCCTTTGTAAAAACATTGAATCTTAGATCTGCAAGTTTTGGTGGAGATAAAAGGGGGAGGTTAGGAAAATTCACTGGGTAGCATGGAACAAGCTCTGTTTACTAAAATCTCAAGGAGGTTTTGCGGTTTAGAGACATTGAAAATTTCATCCTTACTTTATTGGGTAAACAGTTTTGGCGCCTCCTTCATAATACTAACTCCCTACCATACAAAGTTCTCAAAGTGAAGTTCTTTCCCAATTGCTCTGTTTTAGACAGTGATGTGAAACTTTCTATGTCCTACGCCTAACAAAGCATCCTTAAGGCGAGGGAAGTTGTCAAAAGGGCTTCAATTTGGCATATTGGAGATGGCAGGCAGGTTCGTATCTGTGCGATAAGTGGCTTCCTGATAAGTTTTCAAGCCAAATTATATCTCCATAGAAAAATCTACCCAACAATGCTCTGGTTTGTGCAATCATTGATGAAGCTGGCCCCTGTTGGGTAGAAGAACGATGTTATCCAAATTCTTCCCCCATGAGGCCCGAGCCATTCTTGGGATTCCTCTTAGCTCATGGCAAGTCCCCAGGGGCGGAAGCATGTATAAGGGTGGGGGGGCCAAAATTTTAAAATTTTTAAAAATATATATACAATTATTTTTATGTTTTCAAAATTTAGTCTACAAAAATAAGAGTTGGCCCCCCCAAATATTTGAATTAGTCTAATAATGCTCTTAAAAAAAATAATTGGTCTAATAGTTATAGAGATATAACTTTATTTCTCGCAATTCTATTTTTTATTGTAAAATTTTCTTTTATATCTATTAAATATTTGATAAAATTTGGTATCAAACATATTTGAATCTATATGTTTCAACCTGTTATGTGACGATTAACAAGTCATTGACTCATTAAAAAAAATTTGTCACTAAAACTACACATGAAATGTGTCTTTAGTTTCCATATAATGTGTTAAAGCAAGGTAGTTTTAAATATGTTTAGATCCTAACTTATTTCTCCAAGTTTTGGATCATTCATGTTTGTAAAAATTTCATTAGTTCAATTGAAAGATTTTTTACTTAATTTAGCGTAAAATTTGATAATTTGTATTTAAAACGAAACCTTTTAAGATTTTGACCATGAAAATGGAAAAAAATGAATTTTATTTTATGAAAGATCGCCGTCAAAAATAATTTTGATTGAAACTACTAAGATTTTTGTTGTTGTTGTTTTTGTTGTTGTTGTTGTTGTTGTTTGGTGTGTGTATATATATAACTTATCAAATAAAAAAGTCTGTGTATATATAATAAAAAAGTGCGCATGTGTGTACATATGTGTGTGTGTGGGTGTGGAAGTTGTCTTAATAAATATATTAGCATCGCTACTTGGCCCCCCCAAACAAAAATTCCTGGCTCCGCCCCTACAAGTCCCTAATACACTCATCTGGGCAAGTACAAAATCCAAGAAGTATTCATCATAGAGTGCTTATAAACTGCTCTCTGGAACTCCTATTATAGGACCATCAGCTCACAACAGCTTCTAGAAACAAATTTGGGCATTGGAAGTTCCAAATAAAATTAAACATTCATATTTGGTGAGCATGCTGCAAATCCCTCCCTACAAAGAAAAATTTGTTTACCAAGAAAGTAACTCGAAATGCCACCTATGATCTTTGTCTTGATGGTGTTGAGGATGTTATTCATTCATTGTGGGGTTGCCAGGTGCTTAAAGAAGTTTGGTGGGAGGAACCATGCCTCAGGAATCAGGTTGCTATGCAGTTTGTGGATTTTCGAGACTTATGGATTGTGATTGCTAACAACAACGAACGCTTCTCAGTGAAGCAGTTTGCTTATGTAGCATGGATTATCTAGCACAATCAAAATGCTACCAGATTGAAAACTACCTACATTCTATATAATAAAATTTATGGAGACATGCATGATCGTTTCCAAGAGTACCAATCTGCTCAAGACCCAACAAAGACAGTGAATTCAGATTCAATGGTTCAGACTTCAAACTTAGCCCCTATTCACTGGAAGCCACCTTGGAGTTCTTATTGGAAAATAAACTTCAATGGTGCTATATTCCAGGATTTACAAATGGCGAGCATTGGCATGGTGATAAGAAACTCAAGTGGTCAAGTCATTGGTGCTCTCTCGGACAAAATAAACCTCCCCCCAATAGTGGACGATGTTGAGGCTATCGCCTGTAGAAAAGCAATTTCCTTTGCTCTAGTCCTCAACGTTGATGAAGTGCGTTTGAAGGTGACTCTGAAACAATCATAAAAGCTCTTAACTTGGACTCAAGTTGTTTAAGCCCCTTTGGTCACATTGCTGAGGATGCTAGAGCTCTAACTTTGAATTTTGTTTCATTCTGTTTTTCACATGCAAAAGACGAGGGAATGCAGTTGCTGATAAATTGGAAAAATTAGCCAAATATTCCCCTTGTCCACGCTATTGGTCTGATGACATCCCCTATGATGTTCAAAATCTTGTAGTTGCTGATAGACACTTCTGTTAATCTATAAAAATTGTAGTCTTGTTTCTTAAAGAAGAAAAGAAAGAAAAAAAAAAGATCAAAGATCACATCAATCAATATATATATAAAAGCAGAGATCTCATGCCGAAGTGCATGAGGTCCTGTCATGTGGCGCTCTATTAGAGCTCTATTAGGGTAATTATTGCATTTGACCTTCCACCTCACCTCCTCTTAAAAAGTTAATTCTTACGTGCATTTAGAAATAGAAACAATGTAGGTTACTTAATTGCTTCAGCAAAAACATTTCATCTCTTTCTCTTTCTTTAACTCTCCAGTTCCCCCTTTATATTTAATGCACACTAACATGTTTCTTTTGAAATCAATATCTATATCTATCTACAACCTTTACAACTTGCTGGACACCTAGGAAAATGAATCGGTTTAACACTTCTTTGGAGAATAACCAAAATCCTATTAGATACCTCTGTCCTTTCTTCCTCCATTGATGCCAATTTGCTTCAACTATCATATCTCCTTCTCAGAGCTATGCTTCGGATCCTAAATTGAATTGTAAGTTAATTCTTCCAATAAAAGATGGGTATATAATCTCTAGAATCTCTCTTAAATCTTTGCTTTATTATTTTGATCTCTTTAAGTTTTGCTGTATTATTTTGGTTTGGACTCACACAACTACATTTTTGTTACATGCACGCAAGTTGTTTGATAAACAGCTAAGTGTATTGTTGTAGACAACAATTAATATAGAAGCAGTGAACTATTTTTCATGTGCTCACATTGTAAATTGCAGCAACACACTGTAAGTATCTCTGTGCTAGAGGTGACATTGTAAATTGCTTCAAATTGACATTGTTTTGGTTTTGCTATCCTTTTTGTAATGTGTATGGTTTGCTTAACTTGAGAATTTTGTCACTAGACCAATAACAAAAAAAGAAAGCATAATAAAAAAAAAAGACAAAAAAAAAAAAGTCTGCAGCTGTGAAAGTTATGTTGAAGTTATAGATTCAATAAAAGTGTGTTTAATTTGGATAAATTATGCCTTGTTAAGTTAAGAGGCTAATTATTTATTATTTGCAATGTCAACTGATCCCTTAACAAGGACCAAAAATTAGATACCAAATACAATATGCATTGAACAAAATTTTGTGGAATCAACTTGTGAAGACCGTGCAAATGGGCCCATATATTATCTAATTAAACATGTGATAAAAAAACTAGGTCCCACATTCACTACAAAAAACAGAGCTATAGGCTATAGCCGCATTTTCTATAGCAGCATTTACAAACACGACTTTTACTGCATGACAATAGCCCCCTGTGGGGTCTATAGCTGTGTTTTTTTAAATGCGGCTATAGGTCCCCCTATAGCTGCATTTTGTAAAAAACGCTGCTATAGACCCGCTTTGGGTTGCGTTTAAAACGCAATTATATTTTGGACCTACAGCTGCATTTTTAAAACACGGCTGTAGGCTCAAACTTGTAGCTGTGTTTTCTAAAACGCAGCTGTAGACCATCTTTGGGCTGTGTTTAGAAACACGGCTAAAGCCCCCTACATTGGGTTTTTCTATAGCCACATTTTAAAAAATGCGGCTATATCTGTAATTCCTACCCAAAGAACTAGTCAACCAAAAAGTACAACCAAGATTCAATGGAGAAGCAAATCAATTAACAAGTAGTCAAGCTCAGGACTAGAGGTACAATAAACACAACTCCTTGCTCAACTAAATTCCTCAAAATTCTTTTACCTAGTGCAATCATCATATCTCTATGATACAACAAATTGATAGTGTGTGGTTTATAGGATGTGGGTGTGCTCTGCATGAATGTGCCATCAATTGTCAAAAGAACAAGGAAGAGAGTTGAATCCAATCTGGCGAGGAATGAACCAACGAGAACCAAGGTAGTGCTGGAGAAGAAGAATAGATGCTTGGAGTACAATAAATACACAAACAAATACACCAACTCCTGTCAAGTTCAATGCGCATGAAGTTGTGAGGGCAGCCAAATATATATAATGGGATTGCTAGCCAAGTAACAGTCATGCCTAAGATGTAATGAGGATGCAAAGGTTTTCTCGAGTCACGAACAACATTGGTGATTATTTGAGGTATCCAAAAAGAGTACAAAAGGAGAAGAATAGGTCTCAGAAAATTATGGAACTCATACATGACTAGAATGCCTCCCAAAAGGATCCCATCTACAAATATATGCAATAGTTAGATCAAATTAGCCCAACAATTTCATACAAAGAATTTGATAATAAAAATATAATGGTCAAATATATAGTCAAAGTAGAATGAGCACTCATGCATTTGAACAATGGAGCAGAGTGGAAATCATTAAGATTTGAAAGTTAATAAGTATTTATTACATCAATGGGACTAAATTACTAAAAGAGAAAAAAAAAATCATATATTAATGTTGCATAAGTAGCATGAGAACTTGACAGGCGCATGGAAACTTCATGTCTTGAAGACTAGCTTATTTAGCCCACAATTATTTATTTATTTTTATAAGTTTATGGTTGGGCCCAAGGGGAGGGAGGAGGGGAGATTCACCTAAAATTATTAATATTAACATAATACTATTCTAATAGGCTGTCATAGCAAATATACTCTAAGACTGTGAAGAAGATACTTTTGGAACTACTGTGCAATTATAAAGTAATGCGACTGAACTATATGTAACAATTTTTCATATGGTAGTAGTCATCATTGATCACACTAACAAGACATGATTCCATATGGCTACAAAAATGAGGATATTCAGTGTACAATTTTTCTCTATGCAACATTCTAGTTCTTGACAAAGCCTGAAATCTCAAAGTTGGGTAGGTTTAATTCCAAGCTTTTGGTTGACAACGATTCTTTGGTATCCACTTCTTCATACTTTCAAAAATAAGCCTATTATCTAATTCAAAGGAGTTTAATAAAAACTCAAAATAATGAGGATATAAAAGTAGATTGAATAATTCAAAATAACCCCAAACGACGACACCATGTACTACTCTTACTCTAATTTCACTTCTTATTTTTAGCCTTTACTTGAGAGATAAACCAGTTAAGATTAAGAAAAAAGAGGTCCTGAGCACACTTGCGCATGAGAAGGCTAGTAAACATAAAGGGGGCGAATGTGCGTGAATATACTTAAGGTGTGCACTATTTCCGAGTGTGCATCACCTCCAATAGATCTTATAAAGAGAAGTTCCACCACAACTGGAAGAGTGGCATTGAAAAGATAAACATAAAAGTTTCATAATACTTACAAAAACGACTATATAGAACTGAAAGCTCACGCCTCATAGTCACCCAAACTTCACCATTATTCATAGGCCTACTTGCCTTCCATATTGCAAGAAGATATCTCATCTCAAAAATTGAGAAGACCACAAACTTGAAAAAGGCAGCAGTTGCAAAAGCATTGAATAAGGATTCTGTATGCAAAAAAGCAAACACACCTGGTTAATGATGATGAGTATGAGGCGATTAATAAACTTAGCCAGGATGGTCATCATACAAGATGCAAGAGCAAAAATATGTAGAAGCAGTTGCACGATTAAGGTATGTCGTACCTAAACAAAATGAATTACATGCCATCACCATCATTTATAAAAATATGCAGAAACAGTTGCACAATTAAATGCTAGTATACCATCACCATCATTTATAAAAATACATGCAATTTCAAGTGTGGCTTGCATATTAGTGTGCTCTATCATCAGTTAGTACCTGGAAAGCACGGATGCGGCCCGACGCGGCGACGCGCGTCGGACGCCGCTAACCCCACGTCCGTGCCGCGTCGGGCCGCGTCAGGCCACGTGGCAAAGTCGATGCGCGCCGACGCGGCTCGAATCAGCCCTATTCGGGCCGTTTCGGCCGAAACCACCGAAACCGCCGGTTTAGGCCGAAATTAAAAAAAAAAAAAAAAAGGTGCAAAATGCTCTTTCTCCATCGCTCTTTCGTGCAGAACTCCAAAATAGGTGCAAAACTCCCTCACACTTCATCCAGGGACTCCAAAACAGCCTCCTCACTCCAACTCCATCGCTCTTTCTCTCTTCTCTGTGCTGTCTGGGCTGCGCTTCACTAAACCAGCCATTCAATCCTGCATTCCAGCCACTCTAGAGTCTGGGTTGTATTTAATTTATGAACATCATGTTTTAGTTATTAAATTTGGTATATGTTTATATAATGTGAAAAAGTATCGTATATGTTTATATACTTAGCAATATATTAAAAATATAAATAAAAATATTTTTAATAATTTTTTAATCACCGAGTCCCGCCACACCCGCACCCACCTTTTTCAAAAATTGCCGAGTCCCGCACCCGCACTCGCACCCGCACCTACACCCGAGTCCCAAAACGCACCCATGCTTCTTAGGTTAGTACAAGATTACATGCCTATTGTAAATGTAAATGATGTCATTCTAATTTAGCATTGGATACAAATTGCAAGTGGACAGCATTATCAGAAGTACATACACAAATTTGTTGTAGGTAGGGGATAGCTATCCCATTGTGTAGGCCAGACATTGAACCCAAAAGTAAAAGGAAACAAGAAGTTTGGGGGGTGGGGGGACTGTGGTCATTTTTTCCATTAGGGTCATTGTTGAGACAAATTTCTTTCCAGAGTTGGTATTTCACTTTGCAAGTGAGACAATCTAACATGTGGAGGGTACAAACAAACCAAAAATAATAAATCAAAGGCATTTGACATTCTCCAGCTATATATATATATATATATATTTTTTTTTTATAAGACTGATATATATACAAAAGGCTACTCTATGCATGAAAAGCACAGAGCAAACCCAAAAATTACAAAAAGGGAAAAACAAAGTAAAGACAATATAAAAAAAGAATAAAAAAAAAAAAAAAAAAAACAACCAAGCAAAAGATTAATTACAAAAGCTTACCAAAAGCTTGGGTAAAGCTTACAAAAGCTTACCAAAAGCTTGGGTAAAGTAATCAGATAGAAAAAATTAGTATTTCCTACTACAGTTCTATAATTGCAAAAGAATTCTTATTTGCACCAACACTACTACACTTTGTCAAGAAGTAAATAGTTGATTAAATGGGTCCTCAAAAAATCCTATAACTAAGATAATTGTAATAATCTAGTCAAAAATTATAATACATATACATAAGTTATAAAATTGTACGTAAAATAAAAATAAAAATAAAAAACCCTCTAGCAGTCTCTTTTCAATAATATTATTTTTACCTATCAAAAAAAAAAAAAAAAAAACTCTAGTAAGCTAGTATTGGTTATTACTACACTTACCAACTAGTATCTTGGCTGTCAGATGGAGAAGGCAAAGATAAGCATCCATGATAGCTTCTTGGCCAATCATTAAAATTGAAACTTTGGCAGCTCCATAACAGTGGAAGGTCAGAACCATGATTTTTTTGTGAACTCAAAAAAGCTAAAAGAATATTGACAAAAACACATATACGGAAGTTATGACTTTTATAGTTTTATTCTCAAGTACATTTTATAAAAGTTCTTACAGATTGAGTGTTGCCATGTTCCATTTACAGAATTAGTAGAAGAACTTGAAGGAAAGAGACTTGATGAAAATGGTTAAGGAGTCCACGCAAAACAGGCTAATATCATTTTGAATAAGCTAGGCGAATAATGAAAATTAAAGGATACAAAGGTAACCATCAAGGTGTAGTTCAATGCCTTGTTATAGTAGACCTCAATGTTGACAGATGTAGCATTTATCAGTAAGGGTGAGAAGCAATCCCTATCGTCATCCACTGCAAGACTTTCCATTAATCCTTCTATATGATAACGATCACGATCTCCATCTACAAGAATATATGAAATAACTATGTAAGCAAATATATACATATATACATTTATACACACTCATATATGTACATATATTGACATGAGTGAGAGAAAGAATTAAAAGTATTGGAGCTTTGTGCAATTTAAGTTCCATAATAAGAAGCAATTTAATCTTACAAAAAATCACCAACTAAGAGAATGGAATGTGGAATTTTGGGTTTTTTTTTTTTTTTTTGGGGGGGGGGGGGGGGGGGGGTGGGGGGGGATTGTCCACTTGCATCAAAACATGCTACGTTGTGGTTAATTATCATCTTACATGTATGTTAAGAACTGTGGGAGATGGGAATTAGACAAAATGAGATGGAAAGGTAGCCAGAATGCAGTAAACTTAAGTACATTTTCTCCCATATTCCCTTTTCCTTTACTCTCTCTCTCTCCATCCAAATATATGGTAATTTTTTTAAAAAACAATAGGTTACATAAATATAATTTAGTTCCTCATGCCACCTTATCTAACTGCAACACACACACACACACACACACACACACACACACACACACAAAATAACCTAATTTACAACTATTACACCTATATTACTTTTATTGTTTTTGGATTAAAAAACATTAACACAAACCACCCTTCATTTTTATTCATTTCATTCCCCATTTCACAACGTATATATTTACAAAAGGCCGGATGAATCCAACTAAATATCAATTTCTGCCTTTACACTATCGTTGCCATGCCGATTATTTTACCCATTTGCTACACATAGAATTTCTAACACCAATGAACCCACTCACACACACACACACACACACACACACAAACATATAAAAAAAAAAAATCATGCTTTTACCCAATTTTCAAACCCTAACAATCCACCATTTCCCACACTTCAAACCCTAAACTCCTACACACCCAATAGATCCACAATAATAATCCATCGAACAAAGAAACCCTATCACACTATTTGGTTAGTAAGAAATGGAAACAAAAATTCATCATTTTGCAGATCTAATACACAATTCTCTTTGGCATCCCTTAAAAGTTTGCATTTTCAGCGTATCTAAACAAATTCAAGACTTACAAAAAAAAAATAAAAAAATAAAAAAACTTGGTCAACAAAATCGAAGGTTTGGAAAAAGCAAAACAGGGATAGGAATATCAGTATTCGAATTGGGAATAGGAGGAAGTGAGTGAAAGACTTGTTTGGATTGGACAAAAGGCGAGACGAGAAGGCCATGATCGGAGTAGACTCTCAGCGACGTCATTTTGAGTTGCTTCTTCTTTTTGAGCTATTTTAGTTGATAGGGTGTGTTTGTGTGAGTGGAGCCTTTGTTGTTTTGAGACTGAGAGAGAGGGAAAAAAAAAATGTTACTGTGTGAATGTGTGATAGCTGAGTAGTTTTTCCTTATATAGACGCTTCGATCTTCTTCACATTCAACTATCCCATATCAACGGTCCTAACTGCTTAATAGGTATGTTTGTGGCTGCATTTTTTAAAAACGGCTTTTAAGACATATAAAAAAAAAAAAAAAAAAAAACTCAGATGGGTCTATAGCAACGTTTTTAAAGCGTGGCCTAATCCCAACCCACAAAAACACAGCTCAAACATCAAAAAAGGCGGCTATAGAGCTGATCTTTGGGTTGCATTTGGTAAACGCGACGATGTAGTTGTGTTTTTGCCAAACATGGCTCAAAGCCAGTCTATAGTCGCGTTTTTGTAAACGCCACTTAAAAAATGTAGCTAAAGCTTGCGTTTTTTGTAGTGATTCCAATCTTTATCATAGTATGAGTATGAGTTAACCATGCTACAATTAGAAGTAATCCATTTCAACTTGAATATAGATTATGCATCGATCTAAAATTTTCAACTTGACATACAAAATCCAAAGTAATCCATAGTTCTAACTTCTTACCCTTAATGCAGTAGTCAAAAGTAATTTCACAGGAGGCTAAAAAAAATCACCTTACAAAAATCACCTTAAAAAAATTAGTTAAGACTTGTGAAATTCAACTTGAAATACACAAAATACAAGAATCAGCTAGCAAACAATAAGGAAAACACATAATTCAAATGATTGCAGGAGAGGTTAACGAATGCTAGAGGAAAAGTGAACTTATTGCCAAAAAAACTCCACTAATTAAGTTGCCTAACACAAAGAAAAAAAAAAATCAACTTCTTATGACCAATAAGTAGCACTGCCAGATTAAAATCCAAATTGGATATGAGGTTGCCAACACTAGATGACCAAGTATCACTAAAAGCAAAAGAATAACAATGGAAAGAGGACACTATGATTGAAAAACAAAATCAAATTAGCCTTAATTAAAACACCACAAGTGAATTGCATTAAATCAAACCTATGCAAATAAATGAAATCTAGATTGACAATACACACTCTCACACAGCCTTTGATTCTTTGAACAACATGCACCTCTTTGTTGTGACTAAACTTTAAATCGAATATTTGACATATCTTTTTAAAATCCACTAGAGAGCAATGATATGCTGTCAACCATATTTATATATAATCATCCATATTAAATTTTTTAACTTTATTTGGTTTTTTCAACTACCTTACATTGCAGATTGTATTGTTTAATTGTTACTTTCATATAAATTCACCATTTATTCATAGTGAACTACACCAAAAAGTTACGACAAATGATGAGGATTATGTGCCTATGAGATCATACCTCACTACCAAAACTACTATACAAAAGTCAATGAAAAGAGAAATATCAACTAAGAGGATAATACTTCTCCACAACCCAATTCTAACAGAGCCCATCTTGCACTGTTTTCCAAAGCTATGTTGATCAAATTGGTCATAAAAATACTAAAAAAATATTCAATGGAATATCTTAAAAGAGAATTGAATTACGAAATTTCCAAATACAGGAATATATATAAATACATACTAATATTCAAAATGTGTTTTATGAATATACTTGCAATCTTAACAGTGCAATCTTAACAAGAATCTCAGATTAAAAAAGCAATCTTAACAGTAAGAGCATAAAGGATTCCACAATTCCAAACATCAATATACTTGCCAACGTTTGCTCCAAGTGAGAGATAGCATGGTCAAAGTGAACACACAAAACAGGGTTCCCCCAATGGGTATCCAAAATAGAATTTCTGCTTTTGTGAACATAGAATTGACACAACTGACGTTCCAAATTTGATTATGAGAGCATACAACAATTTTAAAATTCCTAACACAGCAACACAAAGAACTAGAGTACAAAATAGAAACCAAAAACAAAAATCCAAAACATTTTAAACAAAAACAAAAACAAAAAAACAAAATAAAAGAGATTTTGTACTTGGAATGAAAATAAGGGGTTTAATACATGAAGCTCCAGAAGAACATTCCTTGCACCGAGAAGGAAACTTGAGATCAATAAACAAAAATAAAATAAATTAAAAAAAAAAAGATCGATTTAATGAAGCACCAAGAAGGAAAGTTAAACTGCAAAGAATGAAACTAACCAAAAATGAGTGAAACCGACAAGTGGGTTAGTCTCCAGTGAGTGGGTTAGCTCATATTGAAACTTTCAGCGAGAGAGAAGGCGAGTGAAAAGATGAAGTGACGACGGCCATGGCGAAGATGAAGTGACGACGGTGGAGATGGAGATGAAGTGAGAGTTTGGAGAGAGTGAAAGTGAATAAGTGGGAAAAGTGAAAACCTAATAAGAGGGAAGACGACAACAAAAAAAAAAAAAAAAAAAATACATAGAGAAATTTTGGGGCTAGGAAATTTAAAAGTCTATAGCGGCAGTCCAACCCGCTGCTATAACTAAGAAAAAGCGCTGCAAAAAGGAGAACCTATTGTAGAGGTCATCTCGACTCCGCTATAACTTGCAAATTGCAGCAGTTTTGTATACCGTCGTTATAGTATCTACACAAAATGATATCTTTATTGCGGTGGGATATTGGAGCACTATTATATATAAGTTAATGCCACTAAAATAGATATATTGCGGTGGTTTTATGTCCCGCCGCAACAGATTATAACTAATGCGGCAGTCCCAAAAAACGCCACAATAGACCCTATGTATAGCGGCGGTTTTTGCAACCAGCGCAAAAAACCCGCTGCAATAGTATAGATTTCTTGTAATGTATGGATAATCTCTTCAAATTTTGAACTATATATAAAAGAGCACTAAACCAGAACAAAGGTTTTGTAGACTCAAACCAAAAAAAAAAAATCCTCTAGACCATAGTATGGACAAAACAGACTTCTACATCTACTTACATAATCCATGCCTTACTCTTAATGCGGGCCTTGCTTTGTAAAGGATTTTGATCAAGCCTAAACTTATGGGAATCCATGACTTTGTGGCCCAGATTGTTATGATCTTGTCGACATACCATTTCCTTGTTGGATACACTTGCACATGCATGGACTTTAATTTACAACAGAAACGAATGCAAGGTTAAGCAAATATAGGGTGACCATTGTATCATCCCACCGCCACCGGTGGATCAAAGGGATCCATGTTAATATTTAAAGTGACTAACCCATTCCTAGTTCTGGCCTCGTCCATCAACTGGTCGGTTTGAAATCAATGTCATGTGTTCTCGTGTGAGATTTATGTTCCTACACTAATTAGAACATACCATGTATTCATATTTATTTTCTTTATAAAAAATCAAAGTTTAAATTTATAAAAATAAAAAATTAGACACATGACATACAACAATTAAAGAATTAAATGGGATAGAAAATTTGTGTTATGAACTTAGCATGTCAAATGAGAATCAAGGCAAGAAAGTCATAATTGACTCCAATACAACCATCCATGCATGAACCTAATTACCAAACCAGTAATCGTAAAGAATATCCACTTGTCCGTACGCAGTTCTTCTTTCCTTGGAACAAAGACAAGGTTGCTAATAAAATAGAGGTATAAAAGGTTGATGTCTTGCTCATATAAACTTAATTTAACATTTTCACGCATAAGGGGAATTGGGAAAGCATTTCTGCATTTAAAAAAAATAAAAGCCAACTAGTTGCTCGCAGACCTTTGAAGAGTCTAGATTGATTATAAATTGTAACCCCCTAAATCCTGATTTTGTATTCGCAAAAAATATTTTTGCTAACTTATTTTACTATTTAGCTTATTTTTGTTATTATTTATGGGATTTATTACACTTTTTGATACTATTCATGTGTTTTACTGTACTATTTCATTTAATTTTTACTTTTATCTATAATACTTTTAGCAAAAAGTTTTTAGTTTCAGCAAAATAAGTAGATTCCAAACAGACCCTTCATCGTCACTATCTAATTATTATTAAGTCCACTTGTTGTTTGCCTCATGTGAAAGGGAGGGTGGACACGTTACCTTGCTTGTAGACTGGAATATGGATAACTAGCCCCAAATCCAATTGAAATCATTATCGAGGCACATGTGAATGTATGAAAAACTATTGTTTTATGTGAAATTCGCCTTTTTTTTTGAGAGCATATTCATCTTGTGTAGAAAACTTGTTACTTTATATAATAATCCTACAATTGCAACTAAAAATGTTATTATTTTTTGCAAAATGAAGTCATTCATATATGATGCAAGATCATATTTGCAACAATCAACATAAAATCCTAACTTGATCTATTGTAATAAAGACTTCAAATTTATTAATACAATATCATATTTACTATATAATAAAAGTTAGGTTTTAGAAGTCATAGTTGATTCTTCTCCTCCTCCTCCAGGTGAAAATTATATTAACTGTCTCATGGAGATTGCAACATTACCTCAAGCAAATATCATATTTAATTATCAAATATACTATTTTATCAATTTCCATATAGAAATAACAATTTAATCATTCTTATCAACTTTTCCTCTATGGCATCATCATTTTTTTTTGAAAAAAAAGTTAAATTGTTGTCATCAACTTTTTCATCTTTTCATTTTTTTCTAAATTATAAAATGAGTACGAAATCACAAGTCTACTATTAAGTGACAAAAAAAGTGGTAATTAGTAAATCAGCAAGATTATGCCAAATCAAGTTGAACAATTTTTCTCTGCTCACACTCTCGATCTACTTCCAATGATTCGATTATATATATATATATATATATATATATATATATATCTTTCATTTTGTAGTGAATTGGATGAATTTACACATTCATAATAACCAGGATTATGCCAAGTCAAGTCGAAGTCTCAATGTATTAGCCAAATATTCTAAATATTTTTATTTGAAATTCTAATATTCTAGTGACAGAATGCATGTGTTTTGAAAATTTATATTTTCTATTATTTTAAACTTTTACCAAAAATAATTATTGTGTATGTGTAATTACACTTTTTTTTTTTTTTTTTTTATTTATTATGAATATGTAATGCATTTGATAAGGAAATTCATCTTCTTGCAATGCATGTTTTGTATTTCCACGCTTAATCTGAGATTTTTTTTTTTGGTAAGAAAAAAATTCCTTCCAGACATTTTTAATTGAGAAACTTATATCACTAACTTTTTGTACTAACAAACTCTAGGAAGCTTCCAATCAGATTGACAGAATCTAATTTGATGTATCATGTGAACCCAAGAAAAGTCATCATTGACGTTGGAGTTAATGGTCAATACAATCATTCACGAATCTAAATCCTCTTTCCTTAGGAACAAAGGCATAGTCGGTATTAAAGTAAATGTATTTAAGGTTATTTTTTTTATATAAATAATATATTTTAATGTTGATATCATGCTCATGATAAACCTAATTTAACATTTGCATGCACATGCCGAATTGTGAAAGCATTTCTACATTAAAAATAACAAGCCGTATTGTTTCATGCAAAGACTTTTCAATTGTCCGAGGATTTCCATTTTGACCAATTCCTTGCATGAGTACTAGTTTTGTTTTTTACTTGCCAACACTCATTGGTCACTATAATAAACCATCTATAAATAGTTACAAAAGTGATTATTTTGTGCAACCCAATTCAACTTTCAAGCTACTAATTGACATTCTTTCATTTGGTTCTCTCTTCATGTGTGCCATAATTGTGTGCCATGTGCTTACAATTTAAAAAAATAAATTAGTTTGGTCACTGTCAAATACCACATGAGCATTCCATTAGATCGTGTAGGACCTAAATTAACAGACATTGATGGAAGAATGAAAGTAGAACATTTTGCAAAGTTTAGGAATAAAAAACAAACTGTTGTGTAAGCTTAGGGATAAAAATAATTGTGGGGCCTGTTGTTTAAAAAATGTTGGAATCATCAGAAGTGGGCTCGGGGCCCAACGGTCCAATTCGAGGACACTTGGTTTATCCGAGGATAACTTAAAAATTTTTATTATTATTAAATAAATAATATAAGAGAAGGGAATGGATATTATATATAATGGTATAACTCGCGTCCGAGGACATCATAGTCCGAGGTGAATGTAACTTTCATTTATTCCAGAGACGCCGCAAGATTATATCTGAACTGGAAGTTGGGTGCAAATCAAAGGAGGAGTTGGGGAGGATAGCAAATATCTTCCAAGACCATCACCTCCACATTAAATGCTTTCCAGCTAATCCTCTGGCCGCATTAATGTGGAGTTGATGCCTGAATAGTGACTAAGCAGCTTTATGGCCACTAAGCGAACGTTCCGGTAGGTACTAAATGGGACAGAAAGGAACTTCCCAAATAAGAACTACACGTGTTCGATGGGAATGAAGGAGAAGGTGGTGTATATAACTGAGAAATGAATGAGAAAAAAGGGGACTTTTGGGGAGAACAAGAAAAAGAAAGAAAAAGATAAACACCTTGAAAACCAGGCCGAGAAGAATTTTTTCCTCTGTATCAATCTAAAGTACCCTTTATTACTTAATGAGTAGAACTTTTCCTGTCTAACAGTACCAGTTCTAATACCCATTCTCTATAAATCTATTGTTTGGGCTTGTTGGGCTGAAAACCCATTCATATTCTGGGTCCAATCCATTTTGTGTCCCTACAATAATATTTTACCCTTTAATTTATTTTAATTTTTAGAAAATTAGAATACCCAAAATTTGAAACCCAATTTCGTTCCTCTCCTCCATTTTCATGGGATCTTGCGGGAGAATGACATAGAACTTGACCTCCATTGAATGCAATTTTCAGAAGTTTAAAGCATTCCCATTGCTAAATGTCAAATATTTGACATTTGCCACACCAAACACGAAAAAACAAGATTCATGAAATGTTTCATATACTAAAAGTTTTAGCATTTTTAGTAAACTTGCTACATTACAATTATATTGATAGAATTGTACTGTAGCATATTGTATAATTAAATAACAAATTTTTAATTATCTATTAAAAAACAATTGTATAGTAGCACAATTAGTTTCAAATTAAATTACAATTTGTACTAGTAGAATTGTACTATAAAAGTGCTACGGTACAATAGTTGAGTTTTTTTTTTTTAATTATTATTTTAATTTAGTGTAATGTTAAAATAGAATATCTGATATATAGCGTATTGTAAAATGAAGTATTAAAATTGATAAAGTGGGTTTTGATTTGGTAAAATGGTATTTGGCATAGCACACATGATGTGAATGCTCTTAAAACTCCCATCATCAGCCTCCATCGTGCTTAGGTCCCCACAGGTAGTGCAAGCTATTGCATCGGAACCCACTTTTCATTTTCCATAACTCAAACAACTCAAGATTTGGATTAAGGACGGTGGTGAGAGTGGGTTTGCAAACATGAAGGTAAAACTAGTTGGACCATCTGTTTCCTCTGGTTGTGATATGGGATTTAGATCTGGGTTAATACAACAATTAATTATCATAGAAAAATCAAAACACAAAATCAAAGATCAAATTGGACCTACTTGACTTATAAATGGTTTCTTAGAGATTTTATCGTAACACACGGTCATGAGCCAACAATCCAAAGATGCGAAAAAGCTAAACCTCTGCACAACCAAACCAATGCTTCATACTGTTACCAAATCCACAAAGACAAAAACAGAATGTGATTGCATTCTATGGCTCTTGTTGCTGTGTTTTACCTTGCGATCTTGGTTTCTTGGATTTTCGTTTAATTTCTAAAATAATTTTTCATCGATGTGGTGGCGGTGAGATTGGTTTCTGATTTTGGGATTTCTAAAATTTCTAATTTTCTTAAAACAACAAATAAATAAATAAATAAATGTTAAGTTTTGGCAAGTCATATGTTGAGAACTGATGTGTCAATCTATTTTTCTCATATAACTGACATGGCACCTTAATTTTAATATTTTTATTAGTGAATTAATGACTTGGTAAAATTTGAACCACTTATTTCAAAATGAAAGGTTAAGATTAAAATAACTTTACATAGTAGAGTACACTAGGAATTCTAAAGGATTTTGATTTGTCTTTTGATTGTTGTTTAACTTTCAAATCGTTCAGGATGAGGATTAAAATTTGAGAAATGCTATGTCTACAACATTTTTACAACATTTTTACAACATTTCCTAAGTGGCAGGTTATTATTGGTTGTTATTGTTGGGGCAAAAAAGTAATCTTAGTGTTAGTTTCAAATTTAAACCAATAACAACTAACTACCTGTGATTTGTTGTAAAAATGTTGTAAAATTGTTGTAGACGTAGCATCCCTCTTAAAATTTAGACCGTTTTGCTTAAATGGTGTTTAAAGTTTAAAATATACTTCAGGGAAAAATGCCAGAAGTCCTCCTAAACTTTGGAGTAGTAGCCAAAACCTAAAAGACCCCCTGTACTTTTATTTTAGCCAATTTACACCTTAAACTTTACTTAAAAATAAAAAATAAAAAACAAAATAACTTACTAAGTCCAGAAAAACAACAACCTTACAAATATACTAGTGTAGCCAACCCATATCCTGGAGGTGTTTGAAAAAATAAAAAATAAAAAATATCCTCTAGACTCTAGTATGGACAAAACAGACTTCTACTTCTACTTACATAATCCATGCCCTACTCTTAATGCGGGCCTTGCTTTGTAAAGCATTTTGATCAAATCTAAACTTATGGAAATCCATGGCTTTGTCGCCCAGATTGTTATGATCTTTTCGATGTACCATTTCCTTGTTGGGTTACACTTACACATGCATCGACTTCAATTTACAACAGAAACACATGCAGGGTTAAACAAATTTAGGGTGACCATTGTGTCATCCCACCGTGGATCAAATGGATCCATGTTAATATTTGAAGTGACTAACCCATTTCACTACCCAAAAAAAAAAAAAAATTGGTCTACAACCGCGTTTTTAAGACGCGGTTATAGCTCCTAAAATCACAAGTAACTATAGCCGCGTTTTGTAGCGTTGCCTATACACCATGGCAATAGACCGACTTGGAGACCTCGAGTCGAGTGGAGTCTACAGCCTTGCCCAGTAGCGGAATTACACATACAAGGACCCTTTATAATATTCATAATTATTAAATATTTTTTAAGATATAACTTATCAAATTAGGAGCTGGCACCTCAACACCAAAAATTCTTAGTTCTGGCCTCGTCCATCAACTTGTGGATTTGGAATCAATATCAGGTGTTCTCGTGTAAGATTTATGTTCCAACATCAATTATAACATACCATGTATTTATGTTTATTCTCTTTATAAAAAATCAAAGTTTAAAAATTTATAAAAATAAAAATTAGACACATGACATACCATAATTAGAGTATAAAATGAGATTGAAGATTTGTGTTATGAACTTAGTATGTCAAATGAGAACCAAGCCAAGAAAGTCATCATTGACTCCAATATAACCATCCATGCATGCACCTAATTACCAAACCAGTAATTCTAAAGAATATCCACTTATTGTCCGTTCGTAGTTCTTCTTGCCTTGGAACAAAGACAATGTTGCTAATAAAATAGAGGTATAAAAGGTTGATGCCTTTAGGGGCGAAGCTAGGATTTTTTGTTTGGGGGGGCCGAATTTTGGTATTAATATATTAGTTTCGAGTCAAGATAAAACATCCTACGCATGCATAAACATATATACACAAATATAAACTTTAATATTTTGAACCTAGAGTAGGTCATAATTTATAAATTGTATATAAAATTAACAACTTTCAAATATATATATTCACAAGATAATTTTTTAGAGGAACTTATTATCTTCTAAACTCCAATTAGTATACAAAAGCTGTCTAGTTTGATATTAAACATGTACAAAAAAACGAATTAGAAAAAACAAAAACTATATTGTCTCTATAACTACTAGACCAATTGACAAATTCTATTTATTTTTAGGAGTATTATCAGATTAACTCAAACATTTGGGGGGGCCAACTTCAATTTTTGTAGCTAAATATTTAAAGCTTTAACAATTATACATAATATAAAATAATTTTTTAAAATTTTGGGGGGCTATAGCTCCGCCCCTAGATGTCTTGCTCATATAAAGTTAATTTAACATTTTCACGCATATGGGGAATTGAGAAAGCATTTCTGCATTTAAAAAATAATAGCCATCTTGTTTCTCGCAGACCTTTGAAGAGTCCAAATTGATTATAAATTTTAACCCCTAAATCCTGATTTCATTGTCACTGTCTAACTTATATTATTATTTAGTCCACTTGTTGTTTGCCTCATGTAAAAGGGAGGGTGGACACGTTACCTTGCTTGTAGGCTGGAATATGGATGACTAGCCCCAAATCCAAGTGAAATCATTATCGGGGCATGTTTGAATGTATGAAAAACTAATGTTTTATGTGAAATTCGCCTTTTTTTTTTTTTTTTTTTTTTTGTGAGATCGTAATCATCTTACGTAGAAAACTTATTATTTTATATAATAATCCTACTATTGCAACTAAAAATTTTATTATTTTATGCAAAATGAAGTCATTCATATATGATGCAAGATCATATTTGCAACAATTAACGTAAAATCCTAACTTGATTTATGGTAATAAAGACCTTAAATTTATTAATACCATATTAATAAAATTTAGGTTTTAGAAGTTGTGGTTGATCCTACTCCTCCAAGTGAAAATTATATTAATTATCTCATGGAGATTGCAACATTGTTTCAAGTAAATATCATATTTAATTACCAAATATACTATTGGCATCTCCTCATGCACAAAGTTTTTGGGAGGTCTAAGGAAGAAAGGGTTGGAGCTACCGGGTTAGCAGCATATTGTATTTATTTCTCCAAAAAAAAAAAAAAAGATAGAAATAACAATTTAATCGTTCGTACCAACTTTTCATTTATGGCTTCATCATTGTTTTTTTAGAGGTTTAATTGTTGCTATCAACATTTTTCTCTTTTCATCAAGTTGAATGATTTTTCTCTGCTCACACTCTTGATCTACTTCCAATGATTCAATTATATGTGTGTGTGTGTGTATGTGTGTGTGTATATATATCTTTCATTTTGTAGTGAATTGAACGAATTTACACATTTATAATCACCATGATTATGCCAAGTCAAGTCGAAGTCTCAATATATTAGTCAAATATTCTAAATATTTTTATTTGAAATTCTAATATTTGAGTGACGGAATGCATGTATTTTGAAAACTTATATTTTCCATTATTTAAAACTTCTACAAAAATAATTATTGCGTATGTGTAATTACACTCTTTTTTTTTTTTTTTTTTTTTTTTGAATATGTAATTGCATTTGATTAGGAATTTCATTTTCTTCCAATGCATTTGTTTTGTATTTCCACGCTTAATCTGAGATTTTTTTTTGGTTTGTAAGAAAGAAAAATTGCTTCTAGACATTTTTAATTGAAAAACTTATATCACTAACCTTTTTGTACAACAAACTCTAGTAAGCTTCCAATCAGATTGACAGAATCTGATTGATGGATCATGTGAACCCAAGAAAAGTCATCATTGACGTTGGAGTTGATGGTCAATACAACCATCCACGAATCTAAATCCTCTTTCCTTAAGAACAAAGGCATGGTCGGTATTAAAAAAAATGTATTTAAGGTTCTTTTTATAAATAATATATTTTAATGTTGATATCATGTTCATGATAAACTTAATTTAACATTTACATGCATATGCCGAATTGTGAAAGCATTTCTACATTAAAAAAAGAAAAAGAAAAAAGCCGTATTGTTTCATGCAAAGACTTTTCAATTGTCCGAGGATTTCCATTTTGACCAATTCCTTGCATGAGTACTAGTTTTGTTTTTTACTTGCCAACACTCATTGGTCACCATAATAAACCATCTATATATAGTTACAAAAGTGATAATTTGGTGCAACCCAATTCAACTTTCAAGCTACTAATTGATTTTCTTTCATTTGGTTTTCTCTCCTCTGTTCTCACCCTTAGAACCCTCCAAATTTGAAGTAAAAAGCTCCTAAGACTGAGGGAGATGATGGAAATTATTTCTCATCTACTTGCAATTTCGGGAGTCTTGGTGTTGGTGTCACTTTTATACAACCTTTGGAGGGTTAGAATTGTTAGTAACAAAAATAATGGTATCTTACCCCCAGAACCATCAGGTGCCTTACCAATCATAGGTCACATTCATAAATTTCTTGGCAAAATCCCAATGTTCCGAACCATGGCAGCCATGGCTGACAAACATGGTCCAACCTTCATGTTCCGATTCGGCATGAAACGTGCACTTGTGATTAGCAATCACGAGGCAGTCAAGGAGTGTTTCACTACAAACGACAAGGCTTTCGCATCTCGTCCAATGTCCAGCCATGGAAAGTACCTTGTTTACAACTATGCAGCATTTGGGTTTGCACCATATGGAACATATTGGCGAGAGATGCGAAAGCTAGTCATGATTGAACTCCTCTCTAGTCGCCACCTAGAGACTCTTAAAAGCATGAGAGTCTCTGAGGTTGACACTTTGGTTAAAGATTTGTACTCTATTTGCAAAAGCAACGAGCACAACAACAACCAAGCTAAGGTGGTTATTAGTGACTGGATTGGACGCCTAAGCTTGAATATAATCACCAAAGTGATCGCAGGGAAGAGATATTTTGGTAATGATGGAAATGATGAAGAGGCACAACATATAGGGAAAATTATTAAAGATTTTATGTATGCGGCTGGGATCCCAGTAATTTCGGATTTAATTCCATTTCTAAAATGGATTGATCTGTTTGGGCAAGTGAAATTCATGAAGCGTGTTGCAAAGGAATTTGATTCTCTAGTAGGAAGTTGGGTTGATGAACATGCTACGAGGAGGGTCAATGGTGATGAGCCAAGTGACAAGTTGGACTTCATTGATGTGATGCTATCTAAGATTGAGGAGAACCCTATGTTTGGCCACACGCGTGAAACCATCATCAAGGCAACAGCAACGGTATGTTTTTGTCTTATAAAGTTAAAAACATTCAATATTATAATATGTTAATTTGTGCCGTTATAAGCGGTAGACATCTTTGCCATCTACTCCACATACACCCAATGTCTTAAGAGTTTTTTTTCACCTAAATTTGACATCCATGTAGAGATTGTATGAGAGGAAATTGTAACATACTAACTAGCGAGATCAATAAAAAAATTCCACTTAATTTAAAAGAGGCAAGTCTTCCACCTAATACTCTTATGCACACAGAACAGAATACAAAGCCCACATGTAGCAATTTTAGAACACATGTTGTGCTTGTGCCACACCTAATACACAAGTGCCCAAACTAAGGCTCTTTAAAAATGTAAACCTTAAACCCATAAGAAGTATATTCCTTAGTAAGTAAAACAAAGGACAATAAAATAAAACCCAAAATTACAAGCGGAAAAACTAATACGCTGGCTACTACTATTGAAACATCCTTCAACTAAAGTGATATTCTTTGTTTGTCCTAACCCCTAATTGATAAATCTTTGAAACAAGTAGAGCTAGTACTTCATTCATAATGGACTAAAGAATTTTAGAAGTTGCACACGGTAATTACTCAAGGTCCGAGTCCTGGTCCTAGTTCGACTTCTTGACATTGGTTCATTCCAATAATATCATAGTTATAAGTTATAAAATATATAATTTATTTTACTTAAAAATTGCAGTGCACTAGAATGAAATTCTAATTCTAACTGCGGTCTCAATTACTTGTTGTAGATGCTTATCTTAGGTGGGTTAGACACTACATCTATTAACTTGACTTGGCTCCTGTCTTTATTATTAAACAACCAACATGCTTTAAAGCATGCCCAAGAAGAGCTCGATCTCAAAGTAGGAAGAGAAAGGTGGGCGGAAGAGCATGATATAAAGGACCTTGTTTACCTCCAAGCCATAATCAAGGAATCCCTACGCTTATACCCACCAGTCCCTCTGTCTGTCCCACATGAGGCAATGGACGATTGTCATGTATGTGACTATTACATTCCAAAAGGTACTCATTTGTTTGTAAATGTGTGGAAGTTGCATCGAGACCCAAGAGTTTGGGAGAACCCTGAAGAGTTTTTGCCAGAGAGGTTCCTCACAAGCCATGCAAATATAGATGCTTCAGGTCAACATTTTGAGTTCATACCATTTGGTTCTGGGAGACGATCTTGCCCTGGTTCAAAATTTGCCTTTCAAGTGTCACACTTGACTCTAGCTCGCTTGCTTCAGGGATTTGAGTTTCAAACACTATTGAATATGCCAGTGGACATGACTGAAGTCCTAAGCATTAACTTGCCCAGAGCAACTCCTCTTGAAGTTCTCCTCACTCCTCGCCTTTCCTCTAAACTCTATCAAATCTAGACAAATATACAAACAATGCTTGCCCAAAGTATCTGTATTGTGCACCTTATTTTGAAATTAGTTTACCTTTACATCTTTCTATTTTCTTGTTTACAATCAATAAAGTGGGTTTGCTTCATGAAATGCTATAAATTTTATTACAAAAACCTCATAAACTAATGTAATAATTAATAGATGTGATTGATGAAACTTTCCTTTTAATAACATAGTAATAAATAAATAAATGTTGATTTTTTTTTTTAATATAATTGGTGACACATTAGTTTATATTTCTTCTCTACTATCAATGGGCTCGGGACAAACAATTCAAATTTCAAAACATTCACAATATCAAGCCAAAGCAAAAAATCAATCTTAGACCTATCTATGTTTATAATATATCATATGCTAACTATATAATAAACTTTGGATATCACAGATTGTGTGGAGCCAAATGGATATACTCTCTTTATCATGTGAACAAACTCTTTACTCTTTAGTTTTATTGAAAGTGATCCTCTCAATTTGGAATGGATTCATTTTATAAAGTTGTTATTTACAACTATATTTTAATGTTGGCTTTAATTCCATGTCAAATTTGATTGTATTTTGTTCAATCATTTTTCTATATTTTTTGTGGGATTTAACGTAAGGGTTGTGTGTGAAAGTTTGGTAAAGATCTATGAAGAAGGAGATTTCGCGAGTAGCTAGCGACTGGCTCGCGAGTGTCAATCCACGAAAGGCCATGTGAAAAGCACATGTTAGAATCTAAAAAGTTTCATGCCAAGCTGGATTTCATGAGTCACTTTGCGACTTAGGCCAAGTCACAAGTAACTTGCAAAACTCACTGCCCTTTTTAAAGTGTGTTTATCTCATACCTTTATCAACTTTATATAAGCCCTCATTACCCACGAAATTGTACGAAGTTTTTCCAAGGAACTTTTGAGAGAGAAAACACTAGCTACACAGTTGAGAGTTAGAGATTGTATATCCACAATCATCTACACTATTTCTCTAAAGTTTTCCTCTACTCCTACATCTCCATATTATCCCAAACATTTACCTCACCGAATCTAAGTGTTGAGAGAAGTTTTAGTGCATATGGGAAGTATTGGAAGAAGCCATCAATTAGTGGATACAATTTGAAGCTAATTGCGGGATCCAGATAACTATTGAAGACATGGCTCCGTGAAGCCCGTTGTTAGTTGGAACTTGGAGGGTTTAGGTACATTAGGTATATTAGGTTTGAAGGGTCTTTTTGATATTTGTGTACTCCAACTTTATTCACTAGTGGATCAATTTCGACCTGAAGGACCGTGGAAAGGTTTTTCATTGAGTATTTCGATTTCCTCTTCGATAATACGACTCAGTATTATCTTGTATTTGTATCTCTCTTCCCTTACTCTTTAAGCTTTATATTTTTTGTTGTTGCTTGTAGCTATGGCTTAAAGAGCAGTTTTGGTTATTGCATATCATTTACTGTTGTTCCGCACTTAAATAAGTTATAGTAAAAAAAATCAAGGCGTGTTTTGAAAATTTGGTGTCTAAATAAGCTATAGTATTTTACACTATCTGAGCCTTCACATTTTATTGTTCAAATTAAATTTTACAAATCTAAAAAAGTACAAAGTATCACATCATTACAATTTAAAATGACATGACAGTCTATATAATATTATATCTACAAAATAAAATTTTAATCGTAAAATAAATGAAATGGAGAAAACTTCAAATGGAAAGGATTATGTTCTTTACTTTACATACTTAACATTGTCATACAATGTGCTTCGTCATGTGTCTCACTCTACAAGCAAATTAAAATTACTAAGATAGTCAACCATATGTGATACAGCATTAATAAAGTTTCAAAGATTCTAAAAATTAAAATTCTATTACTACAATTGAATAGACCCCATATTTGAGGGCCAAATTACAATTTATCATGTTATTTAATCTATTCATCAAATAGACATACTATGGTAGTATGGTGTGCTTTGTGATGTTTCTCTCTCTAACATTGTCATACAATGTGCTTATATGTAATATATTAAAACAAAGAAGTTCAATAAAGGATTCAATTAAAGTTCTAATTGTACTCTTATTTTGTTTCAAATGTGCTATTCTAATTGAATTTTGCAAGAATTCTAATTTTGCACCAAGTCTCCCTACCCATCTATTTCAATTTTGCAAGCACTCTAGTTCAACAGAGAAGTTTATTACTCTTATTTCCAACTCAATTAAAATTCCATTGGAAACTATTTCCAGCCAATTTGAAACTACAACCTCAATTTGGCCATTCAAAAGGTTTTGGATGTATTCCAACCATTTTAGAAGTTTGGAATATTTTGAAAATTTTAGAGGTTTCAATGATATTTTAGGCAATTTGGTGGATTTGGGCATATTTCAATCATCCTAGAGGTTTTTTAAAGGATATTTTTTTCATTTTGGAGGTTTAGAGTGTATTTCATTCATCTTTTTGAAATTTCATGGATATTTTAGTCATTTTGGAGGTATTTGGTATATTTCAATCATTATAAATGAATGTTTCTGCAAGTATTTAGTCATTTAAAGGTTTTAATGATATTTTGATCATTTAGAAGGTTTTAGGTATATTTTGTCATATTGGAGGTTTTAAAATTATTTTGATCATTTTGAAGGTTTTGTGTGTATTTTGATCATTTTAAAGGTTTTATAGATATTTGGGTCATTTTGGAAGTTCTAGATATATTTTGATTATTGTCAATGTTTATGGAGGTATTTTGGTTGTTTAGAGGTTTTAGGAGTACTGGAAGGTTTTGATGTATTTAAGGAAATGTAGATTTTTTTTTAAAGGTGTATTTTGGCTATTTTAAAAGTTTCTAAAGTATTTTTTTCATTTTAGAAGTTTTAGTCTATTCAGCTATTGTTGTGATGGTTGTGAATTTTGGTCATACATACATAATTGATTAGATAAAAATATAAGTTGGGTTTTATCTTAAATAATTGGGTTGTAATGTGCAGGGGTAATTAATAGGATATAGCTTTTTTTAGTCAAAATGCAAAACTGATCTTTTAAATTATACATTTTGTCAATTTAGTTTTTTAAGTTTCAATTTTGTCATTTTGAATCCTTAAAGTTTCAAATATAGTCAATTCAATCCTCCGTTAAGTGCTTCTGACTACTAACCAAAACAACTACGTTTTGGATGATTTTTTTTTTTTTTTTTTTTTAACTTCTCTTAATTAAAATAAAATAAAGAAGTAAAGGGAACGAGTAACGACATCATTCCCTAGCCCACTGGAAAAACAAAACAAATCCCCAGCCTTGACCTATCAAAAGAAGAAGCCATCTGGTCAAGCTGAAGCTATTTTCAAAGAATCAATTGATTTAGATAAGCTCATACACGCAGAAAACAGAAGAAAAATAGATGTGGAAGAACAGAGCAACAGACGAAGTCTAGCTGTAGCAGAGTAGAGCATGACATGTAGTTAGTTACTATATGCGACTTGTAGTTTTAGTTAGAATATTGTATATGTGTTCACATGTGCCAACTATTGTTAGTAATACACGTGCCAAGAACTGTTAGTATTTAGTTAGCATAATTCGTGGGAGTTAGTTAGAGTTAGTGGCTGGTTTCAGTGTGTATCAGTGTATATATAGATTGGCTTTGTAATTCCAATTAATGTAATGAAATCATTTTTTCCCAAATTAGTTTTTCACATGGTATCAAAGCACAAAACCTAGGGTTTTCTTCTTTTAACAAATTTGGGAACTTTCTTCTTCATTTCTCTTCGTCTTCTTCAAAAGCTTCGAAGCTCCTTCCATGGCTGCCACTGGTACTGCTACTGCTTCGACTTCTGAGACTCAATCTTCAACACAGGATTCATCAAATGTGAATGATCCTTTGTTTTTACACCATGGAGAAAATCCTGGTGCTGTTCTTGTTTCTTAACCTCTAATTGGTGGAGAAAATTATCCTGCTTGGGCTCGGTTTGTTAGGAAGTCACTCATCACTAAGAATAAACATGGCTTCATAGATGGCTCTCTCACCTTGTCATCTCCGATTGTAGATTCTCCAACTGCAGTTCAAGCCTAGATTCGTGCAGATAATATGGTAGGGACTTGGATAATCAATTCAATTTCTCCAAGGCTTCAAGCTAGCGTTGTCTATAGGGAAACTGCTTTGGAAATTTGGAATGATTTGAGGGACACTTTCTGTCATAAGAATGGTCTAAAGATTTTCAATTTGCAAAAGCAAATCTCAGAGCTTCATCAAGGTGAAGTTTCAATCACTGATTTTTTCACACAATTGAAGGTCTTATGGGATTAATTACAAAGTCTCAACCCTTTTCCCTTGTGCACTTGTGGAAAATGTCAGTGCAATGTAAATCAAAGGCTTACTGATCTTCAAGCCAAAGAATCAGTGATGAAGTTCCTCATGGGACTAAATGATTCTTTTTCCCAAGTCAAAACTCAGATTTTACTCATGGATCCTCTACCTCCTATTAACAAGGTGCATTCTTTATTGATCCAAGAAGAGATGCAAAGGAGTGTTAGTATGGGTACGAGGGTTGAATCTACTACTTTAGCCACCAAGACTCAGAATTTCACTAATGGAGGTTCTAATGGTAAAGGCAAAGAGAGACCATTGTGTACTCATTGTGGAAAGCTAGGCCATACCATTGACAAGTGTTACAAATTACACGGATTTCCCCCAGGTTACAAGTCAAAGACCACGTCCATGGCTCATTTGGTGTCTTCTACTATTCCAGATCAATTTCAGAATCATATGGCACTGACTTCTCAAGAAGGTGTGCTTGGTCATGCACCTGTCACTACTCAAGCACCTTCTTTCACAACAGATCAGTACCAACAATTGCTAGCTTTGATTGGTGCACTACCAAGGCCGTCTTAGTAGAATTCTACAGGGCAGGAGTATCATATGGCCAATACTGTGGGTTTTCCTAATAACACAGTAGCAAGTATGCTTTTAAATCTTAAGCATTCTATCTTTTCTACTCAATTTGTTAATAGAAAAGCCTATAACATGGAGACTTGGGTTATTGATACTGGGGCTACTGATCACATAGTTTGTTTTGTGAGCCTACTAAACTCAATTACTGCTGTTTCACATACTATGGTACAATTGCCTAATGGGGAGTCAGCTATTGTCACACATGTTGGAACAATTCAACTTTCTTCACATCTTATCCTTACAAATGTCCTTTATGTACCTTCTTTTTCTTTTAATCTTTTATCTGTCAGTTCCATGACTAAGACACAACCCCTTTGTCTTGTCTTTCTTTCTGACCATTGCTTTATACAGGACCTTACCAACTGGAGCACGATTGGAGTGGGTCAATTGTCTGATGGTTTGTACCTACTGTAACAATCAAGCTTGTTTTCAGCTTCTAGTTCTCTATCCGATTTCCTGTCTAAGCACAACATAGGTTCTTTTACTACTTTTTCTTCTAATGCTCATCACAATAATATTTCTTCTCTGTGGCATTCTAGACTAGGACATCCTTTTGATGTTAAACTTCAATCTTTGAGCACTGTTTTTCCTTTCTTGCAAAATTGTTGTACCAAACAATGTACTGTTTGTCCACTAGCAAAACAGAAAAGATTGTCATTTCCCTTCAATAATAAAATGTGTGATTCTCCTTTTGATTTGGTGCATATGGATGTTTGGGGTCCTTTTTCTGTTCCTACCTCAGCTGGTCACAAATATTTCCTTACTTTGGTTGATGATGCAACCAGGGCAACTTGGCTTTTTCTCATGAAGGCCAAGTCTGAAGTCAAAGCCTTGGTTGTTTCCTTTTATAACATGGTTTTAACTCAATTCAATGTTAAAATAAAATGTTTTAGATCTGATAATGCTCTTGAATTCAAACTTTCTGAGTTTTATTCTACTAAAGGCATAATTCATCAAACAAGTTGTGTTTATACTCCACAACAAAATTCTGTTGTGGAGCGAAAACACCAACATATCTTGTCTACTACTAGGGCTTTACAAATACAATCTAATCTGCCTTTTTCCTTTTGGGGTGATTGTGTGTTCACCGCAGTCTATCTCATTAACAGACTACCCTCTTCTCTTTTTCAACATAAAACTCCCTATGAACTTCTGTTTGGGAAGGTTCCTTCTTATTCCCATCTTAGGACTTTTGGTTGTCTATGTTTTGCTTCCACAACTGGTCCTAAGTCTTCCAAGTTCTCTCCTAAAGCAAGGAAGTGTGTTTTTATTGGATATCCCTATAATATCAAGGGTTATAAGGTCTTTGATCTCTTATCTCACACTGTTCTTGTGTCTAGGGATGTAGTTTTTCATGAGACGGTGTTTCCTTTTTTTGTGGATGATGTTGTTTCTTCTTCTTCTACTCTTATTCCACTTCCTGTCATGAACCCCATTCCACCTTCTTTTTATGATACTTCTCCAAACTGCTCTTCCCTTCCTTCAATTTCTTCCCATACCATTTCTGATGACACCATTATTGATATTCATCATGATGTTGATGAAGATCTTCCTCAATATCTGCCTGAAGCTCCTGATGAGCCTTTGGTTTCTAACCCTCATCTTAGGAGGTCTACTAGAGTTTATAAACCTCCATCTTATCTTTAAGCTTACCATTGCAGTCAGGTAACCTCTATTCCTACTCCTAATCTGCCTCAGTCAGGTACATCTCATCCTCTTTCTTCTTTTCTTTCTTATGATCACTTGTCTCCATCCTATAAATCCTTTTGTTATTCTATTTCTGCTATTGTTGAACCACAATATTATTCTCAAGCTGTCTCTGACCCCAAGTAGCAAGTTGCCATGGATGCTGAAATTACAGCATTGGAAGCCAATCACACTTGGACTCTTACTCCTCTTCCACCCAACAAAAAGGCCATTGGTTGTAAGTGGGTCTACCGGGTTAAGTATAGGTCTGATGGCTCTGTGGAGAGGTATAAGGCTCGGTTGGTTGCAAAGGGGTTCACCCAAAAAGAAGGCTTAGATTATATTGAGACCTTTAGTCCTATTGCCAAAATGGTTTCTGTGAAGTGTTTGTTGGCTGTGGCTGTTGTGAAAGTCTGGTTTTTGAGCCAACTTGACGTCAACAATGCCTTTCTTCATGGGGATTTGCTTGAGGATGTTTATATGGCTTTTCCACCTGGCTTCCACAGCAAGGGGGAGGGAGGTTGTTTGCAAATTAAACAAATCACTTTATGGCTTAAAGCAAGCATCTCGACAATGGTTATCCAAGTTCTCTGAAGCCTTGATTCAATTAGGCTTTATGCAGTCCAAAGCAGACTACTCATTGTTTACTAGATAGCAAGGTGAGTCCTTTATTGCTTTGTTAGTCTATGTGGACGATGTATTAATTGCTAGCAATGACAAGGACAAGGTTGATCAATTCAAGGTTTTATTGGATCAAAAGTTCAAGCTCAAGGATTTGGGAGATTTAAAGTTTTTCCTTGGTTTAGAAGTTGCAAGAACTGATAAGGTTATAGCTCTTTGTCAAAGAAAGTATGCTTTGGAAGTACTAAGTGATGCTGGTATGCTTGGTTGTAAACCTTCTAAGGTCCCAATGGAGCAAAATCTTAAGTTGAGCAAGTATGATGGTGATTTGCTCAATGATCCCAGCAAGTACAGAAGATTAGTGGGGAGGCTGCTATATTTGACAATCACCAGACCTGACATCAATTATGCTGTTCATAATTTGAGTTAGTTCATGTTTAAGCCTAGAAAACCACACCTTGAAGTAGCCTATAGAGTCTTGCAATATTTGAAGAATGAACCAGGGAAGGGAGTGTTCTTTTCAGCTGCCTCAGAGTTGCATGTGAAAGGCTTCACTGATTCAGATTGGGCCGCATGTCCAGACACAAGAAGATCAGTGACTGGATATTGCATCTTCATTGGTGAGTCCTTAATTTCATGGAAATCCAAGAAATAGTCCTCTGTTTCATAATCCTCAGCAGAAGCTGAGTATAGAGCAATGGCAGTAGCTACATGTGAAGTGGTATGGATTCTTTATCTTCTGATGGATATTCAAGTAAGGCATGACAAAGAAGCTTTGCTCTTTTGCGATAGTCAGTCTGCTCTCCACATTGGTTCCAATCCAGTGTTTCATGAAAGAACCAAACATATAGAGATTGATTGTCATGTGGTTAGGGATAAAGTGTTGGCTAAGGTGATAAAGTTAATTCATGTCAGGACTCATTGCCAATTGGCTGATGTGCTAACTAAGGCTTTGAGTTTTAATCACTTCTCAGAGCTCATTTTCAAGATGGGATTGATCAGTATTCATTTGCTCCCAGTCCATCTTGAGGGGGAGTATCAAAAGAAGAAGCCATCTGGTCAAGCTGAAGCTATTGTCAAAGAATCAATTGATTCAGATAAGCTCATACACACAAAAAACAGAAGAAAAATAGATGTGGAAGAATAGAGCAACAGAGGAAGTCCAGCTGTAGCAGAGCAGAGCATGACATGTAGTTAGTTACTATATGTGACTTGTAGTTTTAGTTAGAATATTGTATATGTGTTCACATGTGCCAACTATTGTTAGTAATACACATGCCAAGAACTGTTAGTATTTAGTTAGCATAATTCGTGGGAGTTAGTTAAGGTTAGTGGCTGGTTTCAGTGTGTATCAGTGTATATATAGATTGGCTTTGTAATTCCAATTAATGTACTGAGGAAGAAAGAAAGGGGGGAAATGAGAGAAGCCGAGAGAGAAAGAGAGATCGGGAGAGGGGGAAGAGAGACCGAGAAGGAGAAGAGAGATTCGCAGTGGCTCCGCTCCGCTTCATCGGGCTAGGGTCTACTTGGCGGCTCAACAATGTTGAGCGAGGGTCTACTCGGCGGCTCAACACTGTTGAGCGAGGGTCTACTCGCGGTCCCTCTTCCTCTAGAGCCTCATCACTTCCCAACAAAACCTTCAACTACTTCAAGAATGGTGACCCTGTACACCCACACACACCATAGCACCATGGAATGCTGTACCTGTCAACCATGGTTTAAATAATTTTTGTGATTCTGATATTGCCTCTGATCTGGAAGTGTACTAGATTCTGATTTCTATGCTACATAAATGAAATAAAGTATTCATTTCTAGCATTTTCAACCTGCAAAGTTTTGAATTTTGGATTTTCATCTTGATTTGCTATGTGGGTCTAGTGTATTATAAGGTCACCGTCATTCAAAGCTTAGGAATTCTACTTATTTCCTGCCTTACAATACAGATTGTTATGGTACCTGGTTAGACCCCAACGTCAGATAAAAAATAGAAAGGCCTTTTTTTTTTTTTTTTTTTTCTTTTTTGTGTTGTGTATTTGATCAATTGACCTGATCAGAAACTTTATGGTGTTTTGATGTCATTTGGGGCAGATTGGTGGTTTGTACGGTGGTATTGGAGTGTAATGGATAACAGATTAAGGCGGTGACAGGCCAACAACAATGGGTCAGTTGTGTTTGTGTGGTTGTAGGATGAAACGGTTGTGGGTCTACAGGGTCTCTCTTGCCTCTCCGTCTCTCTTCCCTCTCTTTCTTTATCCTTCAGTTCCTTAAATTTCTCAAATCACGGGCTGAGGATTTGTTTTGTTTTTCCAGTGGACTAGGGATCGACGTTGTTCACTTAGTTTTTTTTTTACGTTTTTCCTTCTTTTTTATTTATTTATTTATTTTTTTTAGAAATTTAAATAAATAAATAAATCATCCAAAAGTACCAGTAGCACCTACCGGAAGATTAATAGAAGACTGAATTGATTATACTTGAAATTTAAAATATTGAAATGACAAAATCAAAATTTAAAGGACTGAATTAATAAAAAGTAAAATTTAGATGATCAATTTTGTATTTTGACCTTTTTATTTTTTATTTTTATAATCAGTAATAAAATTGGTATTTAAGTGTCCAATCCATTTATTTATTTTTATTTTTATTTATATATTTTTTTGGTCAAAATATGTTTATGTGAGGGAGGCTACTCCATACTAGAGCTAGGGCAAGTCACAAGCCTAGAAGAAACTTACATTGGACTTATAGATCGTCCATCAAGAAAAATTGATGGCAATGAGATGTAAACTTAGGCCTTTTGGATGAAATGTTTGAGCCTTATCAGCTAAACCAATTCCTGTTGCCAATCCACCCCATATATGTTAGTGATTAAAGTCATCTATTTGCTGCCCGGACATTAGAGAAATTATAAAGTGTACTTTGGAGGACCACGACTACAATGGCTTATGGTAATAGCAATAATCCACTTCCCATTGACGCTAGCTAGACTAGCTCTTCAGCTTTTTTTTTTTTTTTTAATTGTAATTTATTTATTTATTTTTGTAATAATATGAGAACTGCACTAGCTTGGCTTAAGAACAAAGAAGAGTTTGTATTGGGTCCATAATAAGTTATTAATCAACCCCATCAACATTAATCTTAATATTTTTCATTGATTAGGATGTGTTTAGATATCGTTTATTTTACTGAAACTGAAAACTTATTGCTGAAAGTACCATAGATAAATGTAAAATTTAATTGAAATAGTATAGTAGAGTTCATGAATAGTACCAAAAAGTGTAATGGGGCTCATAAATAATAGTAAAAATAAGCTGAATAGTAAAATAATTTTAATTTTTCATCCCAATCCAAACGCACACTTAAATGTAGAGATATTGCTGGCTGTAACAGCTAAGGTAGCCGTATTGGACATTGGTCATAATCTGCTAAAGTTTGACTCATAAACCAAAAATTAGATCTGGATAGCATGAAGTTCATCGTCCAAATAATGACAAGGAAGAGCAAAGAGGTTGGGTTTGAAATAGGCTACATTGGTTTGGGCATATACCTTTATTTTAATTAAAAGATCAAACAAAATTGCCATGTTTCACTTTCTAATTTTAACAACTTTTGGCTACCTTTTTTCCAATGATTCAAAATTTTATTTGAAATAAAAATTTAAAAAGAAAAATCACCTAAATTTATGTCATTTTAGTTGGCATTATGGAAAATTGTCTAACAGAAGTAGACAATATGACTGCATTAACCTCCGGATGCAAATTTGAAGGGTGAAATTGACAAAATTCAAACTTTGAACATCAAAATGATAATTGACCCAATCTTAGAGGATTTAGAATGAATTTTATCCTTTTATTATTTTATGTGAATTTCAAAAATGTTATTAAAGTATTTTCTTTCTTTTATATATGATTTTAATTAATTTGTATAATACTTGAGCATGATAGGATGATGGACCTTGCTAGGCTGCTAGGAAATGAATGCTACCCAAAGAATTTATTCTAGCTAGGCCTCGCCCAAGGGAGCTTAGGGAGGGAACTATGTCTGCCACCCCATCTAGGACGCTGCATCTTATATGACTTTTCCCTCTTTTAATTAATACTTTTAATTTCACTACTAGATTTTTTTTTTTTAAATAAAATAAAAGTGGGAGAAAAAGAAGTCAATTTTTTTTGTTAGGAAAAAAAAGAAGTTGAATTTGAACACCCATGAAACATCACAAAGAATACTATGATACCAATGGACTGTCAAAACTCTCTTTTTTAAATAAATAAATAACTTTTGGCACGATACAATTACAATTTTTTTTTTTTTTTTTGGAGGAAAAAGTAAGATAGCCTTATGCAAAACCTTGAGTTATGATGGAATACATGACTCATATCAGACGATAATTCCTCTATTCATACGACTACAGATTTTAGATAAGAATAAAAAATGAATGTCCATAAAATGAATATAAATGTTAGAAATATCGATTTTTTTATATAGAATATAGCTTCATAATTTTACAAGGTAAGAAACCATTGGATTTATAACCATATCAGCCCAATTACTCAAATTGGATCAATACCCTTAATTGGTAAGCAAAATAATAAAATTCTAAAATAATAATTTTTTCAAAATAAAAAGGGATTAAAAGAGGAGGAATAAGTTTCTTTTGTTTTTGTGGTTGAGAAACAAGGAGGAACAGCAAGTTAAGAACAAAGAAAGACACTTTGTTACTAAGGGGAAGGGATCATCCCTCTCCCTCTCCTTATAGGAGGTTATGACAATTTCTTTATTTAAAATTTTGTAGTTTTTCCCTCAATAATAATAATAATAATTACATTTTATCTTTTATTAAAAAAAAAAAAAATCCATTCAATTCTTCACCTCCTTTAACCAATACTTCAATTGTAAATTAAAAGTCCCAAAAAAGTCAAAACTTAAGAATATATTAATTTATGGAAAAACTTAACCAATGCTCTAAAGGCATTGGTTTAAAAAAAAAAATTAATTTTTTATGATTTTTTTAAAACTTTTTATATTTCTCATGAAAATTGTATCAATTTTTTTTTTTTTTAATAATCCATCAACAAATAGACTAAAGACACATATTAATTCAACCACTATTTTTATTACATCTCCAGAAATTAGTAGTCCTAAGCAAGGAAATTACACATACCCACTATAGAATCCAATATCCTTAAATAGTATCCAACGTGTCAACCCCTCATTAGCTCTCACCAACATAGAAACAAAATAAATGCTACATTTTTTTGACTAAACAAAATAAATGCTACATAAACTAAGAACTTTCCATATTTTTATACCAACTGCAAGCCCTCTTCATATCTTAAAAAAAAAAAAAAAAAAAAAAAAAGGCTCTCTACTCTTATTACTTTCCCCCACACAACATCAAAACAAAAACGCTCTCTCTTGTTTGGTTTGAGTTTTGTGTGTCTAGCTAGAGCTAAGAGAGTGATCATCATGGGTAGGAAGAGGAGTTCACCTATGAATGTGTTGTCTGAATGGGTGAAGAAGCAATCTATGAGGATGAAGATTCGTCTTGGTGCAATGATTGCACTTTTAGCTTTGGTGGCTTTGAAGCATACCATTCATGATCTCAACCACTTCTACGTTGGCTCAGAATGATGGGGAGATAAACACTTTGGGGAGTTTCCTTAAGTAGTTAATATAACATATAGAGACACACTTTAACCCAAAAGGCCTAAGCCCAATGGGTATGTGCTCAATTATGTTATATTAACCACTCATTCTTCTTATCTTTATTCAATGTGGGACTTCACTCACACGTGTAACCCAACAATCTCCCCCTCACGTGTGAGTCTCTGGCACTCTGTGGGCTATGAATAAGTCCTACTTGCTCCCCTTTGCCTAATGGACTTTTCACTTTATCAGCACGTCATCCATGGGTCTCTCGTACGTCATCCATGGGAACCACGTGTCAACCCTGCACGCACATCCATGGGGACCCCGCACGTTCATGTCCATGGGAACCTCGCGCCATACCATTATTTAGCACCACGTGAGTCTCTGCCTCTCTGTGAGCTTTGAACAAGTCCTACTCACTCCCCCTTGACTAATGGGCTTTTCACTTCATTGACGCGTCATCCATGGGTCTCTCGTACGCCATCCATGGGAACCACGTGTCAACTCCACACGCACATTCATGGGAACCCCGCACGTCCATATCCATGGGAACTTCGCACCACACCATTATTTAGCACCATTAGCAATATTCATTTGTTGGGTTTTTCTTTTCTCCAGGATTTTTGTGTGTGGGCCATTAAGGCTTTCTCTGTCCCCGCTGGGAAGGGACCATGAATACCTCGCCATCTTCGCCGCACACCACCATGGGCTCTGATACCACTTGATGGGGAGATAAACACTTTGGGGAGTTTCCTTAAGTAGTTAATATAACATATAGAGACACACTTTAACCCAAAAGGCCTAAGCCCAATGGGTATGTGCTCAATTATGTTATATTAACCACTCATTCTTCTTATCTTTATTCAATGTGGGACTTCACTCACACGTGTAACCCAACAATCTCCCCCTCACGTGTGAGTCTCTGCCACTCTGTGGGTTTCAAGACTTCTCTGTGGGCCATGAATAAGTCATACTCGCTCCCCCTTGCTTAATGGACTTTTCACTTCATCAGCGCGTCATCCATGGGCCTCTCGTACGTCATCCATGGGAACCACGTGTCAACCCTGCACGCACATCCATGGGAACCCCGCACGTTCATGTCCATGGGAACCTCGCACCATACCATTATTTAGCACCACGTAAGTCTCTGCCTCTCTGTGAGCTTTGAACAAGTCCTACTCACTCCCCCTTGACTAATGGGCTTTTCACTTCATCAATGCGTCATCCATGAGTCTCTCGTACGCCATCCATGGGAACCACGTGTCAACCTGCACGCATATCCATGGGAACTCCGCACGTCCATGTCCATGGGAACCTCGCACCTCATCATTGTTTAGCACCATTTGCAATATTCCTTTGTTGGGCTTTTCTTTTCTCCAGGATTTTTGTGTGTGGGCCATTAAGGCTTTCTCTGTCCCCGCTGGGTAGGGACCATGAACACCTCACCACCTTTGCCGCACACCACCATGGGCTCTGATACCACTTGATGGGGAGATAAATACCTTGGGAAGCTTCCTTGAGTAATTAATATAACATATAGAGACACACTTAAACCCAAAAGGCCTAAGCCCAATGGGTATGTGCTCAATTATGTTATATTAACCACTTATTCTTCTTATCTTTATTCAATGTGGGACTTCACTCACACGTGTAACCCAACACAGAATTCCTTTTTTTTTTTTTTTTTTTTGGTAAAACGACGATGCATTAAAAACAACTAAACCACTACATCCAGAACAGGACACATCCTGCTGAACATCACACCATTACAGTCATCAATTAAAGCACTACAAATGTCCATAGGAGGACTACTAAAAGAAATAAAATCTACATCCTGCAAAGCACCCATCCTAGCCAGCAAGTCTGCACACCTATTGGCTTGGCGGTAACAATGGTTAAAGCAAATTTGGTGGAAGCGATCTAGCGATTGCCTACGGTCATCCAGCAGGGGGGAAATGACATTGTTAACATGACCTGCATTCAAGAAAACCTCCACCACAGCTTAAGCATCCAATTCAACAACAAGAGAATCAATGTTTAAGTTGTAGCAAAGCAGCAGCCCCTCTCTAAGCCCCCAAAGTTCTGCAATAAAGCTATTTGATGAGCCAATATGTCTAGTAAAGCCCCCTACCCAATTTCCATGCTCATCCCTCACCAATCCTCCATAACCAGCTCTATCCGATCCACCCACACAAGAACCATCCGTATTTAGCTTCTTCCATCCTGTAGGGGGTTTCTCCCATCGAATAGCCCTTAAGACTTTGCGACATGGGTTTCTAGGAGATTGAACACAGTAGAAGAATTCCACAGTTTGGTTCATAATTTCCTTAGACAAATGTTGGTTCAGCCCTTTCCTATTGAAGACAAACATGTTTCTACTTTTCCAAATACACCACACAGCAAAAGAAAAGATAGATTTCCAAGGGATGTTACCTCGATCAAAGCTATTATTTGTTTTCCCATTGATAGTGATCCATTCTTGGAGAATGCTTGTCCAAAAGGCTTGATTGGATATGCTTACTCCCAGTTGTAACCACACTGCTTTGACCCAAGCACAATCTCTAATGGCATGAATGATCGTCTCAGGCTCTTTTTGACATAAAGGGTATAGCTCATCAACCACTACCCCTCTTTTAGCAAGGCACACCTTTACGCCTATGCTATTGTGTGTACACAACCACATGAAGGTTTTAATTCTAGGTAGAGTTTGAAGCTTCCAAATCCAATCATAGTTGTAGGAATGGCCTGACTTCTCCTTTGTAGCAATAGAGTAGGCACTCCTTAGATCAAAAATTCCTCTCAGATTGCCTGACCAAGCTAAATTATCTTGACCTCGACTCGTGTAGGGAATGGGGGTTGCTTGAATTAATGACTTGACCTGAGGAGGAAGCTCAAAAGGAATCCTATCCCAACCCCAACCCATATCTGACAAAATATCACCCACCTTCCATTTTTCAGCTCCTTGGATCATGTAGCGGAGAGCACCTTTACCCGTCCAGTTTTCCCACCAAAAACTGACCTGACTGTCTCTTCCAACTGTCCACATACAGCCCTCGAGGAAAGTATCCCTTCCCTTCTTTATTCCTCTCCAAATCTGTGAACAAGGAAGTCTATCTGCATTGGTAGAATTTATCCTTCTATGGTTACAATATTTCTGTCTTAGCACTTTAGCCCATACGGCTTCTTTCTCAACATGAAGCCTCCAATTAAGTTTAGCTAATAAAGCAGTGTTTCTACCCTTGGCTGTTTGCAAATCAAGCCCACCTTCCTCCTTCAATTTCGCTACCTTTTGCTACCCAACCCAATGGATTTTTTTGGACGATTTCGATGACCCCCAAAGAAAGTTTCTATTCACCCAGTCTATCCCCTCAAGGATTTTATTCGGAATGTGAGTGCATTGCATAACATATGCTGGAATAGCCGCTGAAGAAGCTTGAATTAAGACCGCCCAACCAGCCAAATAGAGTAAGTTAGCTTCCCACCCAGCTAACTTAGTCTTCACCCTATCGAGGATGAAATTGAAATCTCAAGACGAAGAACCTGGATGCTTAATAGGAACTCTAAGGTACTTTCCAAGAGACGGGGTTGAGGCAAAGCCCAGAATATCACAATAGGATTCCCTAGCATCCCTTTCCACATTTGGTGAGAAATAAACTCTTAATTTAGCATCACTTACAGATTGACCCGATAAGCTACAAAACTCATCCAAAACATCCCTAATTGCCAAACAATTAGAATGATCAGCTTTGGCAAACAACACCAAATCATTTGCAAAAAAAAGGTGTGAAAATGTCGGGCCACTGTTCGAAGCCTTCACAGCCTGCCATAGATTAGCATTACACTTCTCCTCAATGAGTTGGCCAAGAAATTCCATACAAATAATGAATAAATAAGGCGAGAGAGGGTCTCCTTGCCTAATCCATCTAGACGGAAATATTGGATCAAGTGCTTCACCATTGAACAAGATAGACGTTGAGACCGTGGATATACAGCTCATAATAATATCAATCAAATCAGAGGGTAAATTGGCCCTAATCAGCATATCCCTTATGAAGCTCCATTCGAGTTTATCGTACGCCTTTTCTAGATCAATCTTTAAGGCCATGTACCCCACCCTTCCTTTATTCTTACTGATGGTATGAATGACTTCCTGCACTATGATTGCATTATCAATGCCCTTTCTTCCTGGGACAAAAGCCATCTAGAGAGGAGAGATAAGCTTGTCCAAATATGCTCGAAGTCTGGCAACAATAATCTTTGTCACAATCTTGTATACAGAATTACACAAGCTAATAGGTCTATAGTTGCTCAACGTCTCAGGACTTTGAATCTTTGTAATTAAGGCAATAAGGGTTTGGTTCAAATATTCCGGGATAGTCCTCTCCGTAAAAATCTTTTTAATCACATCAATCACTGACTTACCCACAATCAACCAAAACCTGTGAAAGAATCCAGCATGCAAACCATCTGGACCCGATGCTTTAAACGCTTTCAGAGACCACAGGGCATAGTTTATCTCTTCCTCCGTAGCAATCCCACCAATACTCTCCTTATGTTCATTAGATAACCTAGCCTGCCAATGGGATACAATGGGTGCAGCTTGAGAGCCCGAAGTAAAGGAAGAAGTGTAAATACTGCTGAAACCATTTCTAAAAATCTCCTTAACAGCATTTTCTTCATGAATCCACTCCCCCACATGATCCTTAATGGCCAAAATCTGATTTCTCTTTCTTCGAACAAGTGTAGACACATGGTAGAAGTTGGTATTACGGTCACCATGAATCATCCAATTAACCTGAAACTTTAGAGCCCAAAGCTCTTCTTCTTGATTAAGCACTCGGTCTAATTCCTTAAGGAGCTCATTCTCCAAATTAACCAGGAAAACAGAAGGTTTCACTGATAGGGCCCTTTGAATACCATTGATCCTAGCCAACAGATTCTTTTTCCTAGTAAAAATATTCCCAAAGTGGGAACCATTCCACCTTATTGTTGCTTGAGTAAACCCGTTCACTGCATCCCCTAAAGTAGCAGGGTCTCTCCAAGCATGAGTCACAATGGATGGGAAGGATGGTTCTAACAACCAGCAAGTTTGAAATCTAAAAGGCCTTTTTTTTTTCCACTAATTATTCTCGACTACATCTCCAAAAGAATAGGGCAATGATCAAAATGACAACGGGTAAGATGAACAACTTTAGCTTCCGAATACAAAATGCACTAGCTAGGATTCACAAAAATCTTGTCTATTCTTTCTTGGATTAGAGCTTGGAACTCCCTTCTGTTTGTCCAAGTAAAGCGGGGCCCCGAAAAACCAATGTCAATCATGTTACATTTATCCGGGAACTCTTTAAATAATAGCAACCTATTGACACTCACTTCTCTTCCCCCGAATTTATCCTCCCTCGTAAGAGGTTCATTGAAATCCCCCACCAAAACCCAAGGCATATCATGCAACTCAGAAGTTTTAATAAGGTTATTCCATAGAATAAGTCTTTCAGCAGATCTAGGACTAGCATACACAGCAGTAAGGAGCCAACTAGAGTTACAATTTTGTACCTTAACTGTAGCATGAATTTCCTACTCAGTATTTGCCAAAGGCATGACATCCACTCTGTCTGAATCCCATAAAAGCCAAAGACCACCGGCATAACCAATGGTATCCGTATGCACTGCACCATCAAAGGGAAATCTGTCAGTAATCTCCTTTACCCTACTACCCCCAACACGTGTCTCCATTACAACCAAAATCGTTGGATTATGATTCTGAACAAGCTCACCAACATGTTTCTGAAAAGAGGGCTTAAGAGCACCTCTACAATTCCACACAATTATATTCATGAGGACAAAATAAAAAAGTTGAGGCAAAATTAGGCTGAGATAGCATCTCTGCGTCCTCCCTTAAGCTCCATTCGATCCACATCAAAACTGCTCTGAGATGCCACACTCCCAAATCCCACTCCTTTAATGCCCTGAGAAGTCTGAACAACTTGGGCTGTTGAAACACTCTTTTCCCCATGGGACTTGTATAAATCGGTTAAGTTACCAGTCTTCAGCACCGCTTCGTCTCCAACGACGGAAAAGCCATCATTACAGTCCCCTTCATGAACTTTGCATCCGTCCAAACTAATTTCGGCATTGGTGTGTAGCTCTCCCTTGTAAACACCTTCTTCAGTTGACCACTGCACTTCCATCTTCGCTGGAGCTTCACATGGACCCAGACCACAGCTCAGATCAACTTTACTCTCATCACGGCATGGTTGCTTCTTGGAGTCTTGGCGATCTCCTCCTTTAAATAGAAACCCCTTTTCTGGCCATGGCGCAGATGTGAGCAAGAATTTCGGCAAGTCACGCGAAGTTGGTAGCTCATTTCGACCTTGAGCTGTTGTCCGTGTTTTCTCTCCATCTCTTCTTGCGGCATCTGAAAAAGAACTCTGACTAGCCCTAGCACGCGCAAGTGCCTTCTTGCCTTTAACAGAGTTCTTCACGTTGGGCTTTACAGACCCCTTATCTTTCCCAAGCCCATCTCGGTTAATATCTTCCTCCATACCCATATTTTTTGGGCTCATCTCAACCTCAACAACATCTCCAATACTGGGCTCCTTCACTAAACGTTGGAGAGAGTTTGCCAACATAGGCCCATTAATCTCCTTGATGGGCACCAGCTTTCTTTTTTACTTCCTTACCAATCTCACTACTAAGCCTGGTCTGTGTATTCCCCATATTCATCATTTTCTCAAAACCACTTCGTACCAGACTTTGTTGTGGTTGCTCACGCCCCTAACCTATTAAGGTCCCACCATTTCTCTGCTTCCTTGTCTCTTGTTTCCTACGAATAACGACTACCCACGGGCCGTACGTACTTTCTGTAGTCTCCTCCTTCGCACTACCATTCACACCCCCACTAGACCCTTGTCCTTTATCCACCTTGTCCTCTACATGCAAATCGCATGGGAAAGAATCCACGCTCCCTTCCGTCGTCTTCTCTGTCCTTCCAAAAGGTGATTCTTGCCGGATAGTGTACGGACAAATTTCTTTCCGATTTCCCACTCTACCACACTCAAAACATAATTTTTGGATACCCTCATAACACACAGGTTGCTCAAACTTCCCTATTAGAATAGCCATAGTCAATGGTTTGTTGACATCAATCTGTACATAAAGCCTAGCAAACTTACCTTTGGTTTCAGTGGCCGTGTGCGTGTCAACCCGCAGCACATTACCAATTGACTTACCAATCTGATGTAGTGCTTCCGCATGATAATACTCAATAGGTAACTCATTTTGATGAATCCAAATTGCTACCGATGAAACATTGGTCGTTGCCGGCCGAAAATCAGGCTCCCACGGTCTAATGGAAAGAAAATGCCCTCCAATAAACCATGGCCCCTTCCTAAGGATAGTCTCATAATCCTCCTTAAGCGATAGACGTGTGAGAAAGAATCCCTGTCCAAGGGGTACACAATCCAGCCTCCCAGCAGGCTTCCATAGAGATAAGAGCTTGTTCTGAATATAGCTGATCCCAATTGACTGCCCAAAAACTTTAACAATAAGAGCTCTTGTCCATAGACTTCAATTCTAGTGTTTAAAGTCTTTGGAGAACCTCATTGCCACCAAACCTTCACAGAGAGCTTCCACCTCCTCATCTGATTCTAAATCATCCTCCATGTGGTCTTCAAAGCTGAAGGCCTAAGTGTAGGCACCTGGGACCTCACTGACCAATCTATCTTTGAAGGTCCCTGTTTGATTCCAACCGCCATTGCCATACCTCATCGAGGTAGTAGGAACGTCTTGCCCACTTTGCCCATCCTTAAACCCTGCATGTCCCACATTCTTTATGTTAGAAATACTGAATAATTGTATTGTATTTCTTGATAAAAGAATGTACATAGGTGCCTTTATATAGGAGGCATATGTGTGCAGTACAAGTAAATATGTGTGTTATACAAGTAACCTAACTAGGCCTAAAGCCCACAACACTATATACATTAACAGCCCCCCTCAAACTCAAGGTGGATGTGAGACCAACTTGAGGTTGTCAACCAAAGTACAAAGGCGTCCCTTAAGATGTGACTTGGTGAAGATATCTGCAAGTTGATCTTTAGAGGAGACTGAGATCAGCTTGAGAGCACCATGGACAAGATGAAAACGGATAAAATGACAATCGATCTCAATGTGTTTAGTCCGTTCATGGAAGACATCATTGTGAGCAATATGAATAGCACTCTGGTTGTCACAATAAAGAGGAGTAGCAGAGGATGTAGACACACCTAAGTCTTTGAGAAGCCATCGTAGCCAAAGGAGCTCAGATGTGGTATCAGCAAGGGCACGATATTCTGCTTCAGTACTGGAGCGGGCCACATGAGTTTGTTTCTTACTTCGCCAAGAAATCAGAGAAGAACCAAGAAGAAAGCAATAACCAGTGGTGGACCTACGATTAGTGGGATCTCCTGTCCAATCAGCATCAGAAAATGCACGAAGAGTAAGAGGAGACTGAGCAGAGTAGAAAAGACCATGGAAGAGAGTGCCCTTTAAGTATCGAAAAATGCGCAGAACAGCAGCATAATGAGTCGATCGTGGAGCAGACATATACTGGCTCACTTGGTGAATAGCATAGGAAATGTCTGGACGAGTGATAGTGAGATAAACCAAGCTGCCAACCAAGCGTCTGTAAAGAGAGGGATTAGACAATGGTTTCCCCCCTGAGGGAGTCAGATGCGCATTAAGCTCAACTGGAGTGTCCACAGTCTTGCTATCAGTGAGTCTAGCGTGAGACAAGAGTTCAGAGGCATACTTGGCTTGAGTAATATAAAGTCCATCTGTAGAATGAGTGATTTCAAGACCCAAGAAGTAGCTGAGATATCCAAGATCTTTCATCTCAAACTGCTAACTGAGAAAAGCCTTGAGTTCTTGAATGCTACTGAGGTCATCACCAGTTATGATCATATCATCCACATATAAGAGAAGTAAAATAGTGCCTTTGTCAGTGCAACGAAGAAATAAGGCAGAATCATAGTGACTGGCCATGTAACCCAAGTGAGAGATGGTAGAGCTGAATTTGGCAAACCAAGCTCGTGGACCTTGTTTAAGGCCATAAAGTGCACGTCGAAGGTGGCAAACCTTGTTTGAGTCAACAGAGAAACCAGGAGGAGGTTGCATATACACTTCTTCACTTAAATCCCCATTAAGAAATGCATTTTTGACATCCATCTGAAAAAGGTCCCATTTACTGGCAGCAGCAACAGCTAAGAGGGCACGGACATATGAGATATGAGCAACCGGAGCAAAGGTCTCTTCATAATTAATCTCATACTCTTGTGTAAAACCTTTTGCAACAAGACGAGCTTTATAGCGCTCAATGGACCCATCAGAGCGAGTCTTAATCTTGTAGATCCACTTACAACCAGCCACAGATTTCCCAGGAGGAAGTGTCACCAAATCCCAAGTATGGTTTTTAGATAATGCATCAAGTTCCTCTTTCATTGCAATCTGCCATAAAAGGTCAGTAGAAGCCTCACGATAGGTGTGAGGCTCGTGTAGTGTAGCAAGAGCAGTGTAACAATGATAATCAAGTAAATATGCAAGAATAGATCTTACCCGACTTAAGTGACAAGGTGGAATGTCTTGTGAAAGATCTTCAAGCGGAGCAGGAGCAAGAGACCCAAGCTCAGAATTGGGGTTGGGTAGCTCGTCTTCAACCTATTCATCTTCCACCTGTTCATTAAAGGGTGAACTAGGAAAGGGATCAGTTATATCTGGTGGTTGGACAGAGAAGTCTACAGCAACAGAATCAGGAGCAACTACAAGAGGATCAGGAGCAGCTACAAAAGGAATATGTGTCTCATCTGAAAAAAGATTTAAGACAGAGGAGGAAGACAAAGAAGCACTGAAATGAGAAAGTTCGACAAAGAGGCGATGTTCCCAAAAGACAACATTACGGGAGACACGAAAACGATGAGAGGTAGGATCACAACACCTATACCCCTTTTGAGTTTCGCCATAGCCAAGAAAACAACAAAGCCTTGACCGAGGCTCAAGTTTGTTATGCTCATGTGGCTGAAGAAGAACGAAACAAGCAGAACCGAAGGAGCGAAGGTGGTGATAGTCTGGAGGTGACCCAAAAAGGCGCTCATATAGAGTTTGATTTTGGATAACAGGACTCGGAATGCAATTAATAGTATGAACAGCATGAAGAGCAGCTTCACCCTAAAAAGGAGCAGGAACTTTAGCAGAAAGAAGGAGAGCACGAACAGTGTCAAGAATATGACGAAGTTTTCGTTCGGCTCTACCATTTTGCTGAGAGGTACCTGGACAAGTTAGTTGATGAACAGTGCCATAGGAATGCAAAACAGCTTGGAAAGCATATTGAGTGTATTCAAGAGCATTATCAGATCGAAAAATTTTGATGCGTCTGGAAAACTGAGTTTCAACCATTTTTGCAAAATTAGAATATACTTCCAATAATTCAGAACGATGTTTCATATTAAAAATCCAACTATAGCGAGAGTAATCATCAACAAAGACAACAAAATATCTAGACCCACCAATACTAGAGACAGAGGAAGGCCCCCAAACATCAGAATGAATAAGGTCAAAGATATCAGTGGATATGGATTCACTAGTATTGAAAGGCAAAGCTGGTTGTTTTCCTAACTGACATGAAATACAATCAAAATTTTCTGTGGACACTGAACTTAACAAACCTCTAGAAGCCAATTGTTGTACCTGAGAGGAAGATGCGTGACCAAGTCGAGCATGCCAAAGTGCAAGGGAAGGAGTGGAAGAAAATGCAGCAGCTGCAGCAATAGAAACAGGAGCGACAAGTGGAAGACGAAGGTTATCCACGGGAAACATCCGCCTAACTCTGGGACCGGTCCCAAGCTCCTGTCCCGTCCTAGGATCCTGCACAATGCATCCAGAATAATCAAAGGTAATGCGATAACCTAACTCAGCTAATTGTCCCACAGAAAATAAATTATAAGAAAGGTTAGGAACATTAAAGACTCCAAGAACCAAGAGGTTGGAGGTTGAAACTGAACCTATATTATGACCAGACATTGTGGAACCATTTGCTGTACGAATATTAAGAGGGTGTGATGCAGGTTTAAGGTCAGAAAATAAGGATGAGTGAGGTGTCATGTGATTGCAACAAGCAGAATCCATAAGCCAAGAGGTAGGAGACATACCAGATAAAGCTGAGAGAGAAAAGGAATAAGATGCATTACCAATCATACGAATGACATTGGCGATGATATTTATAAGGTCATCTTTGGAAATAGAGAAAGTGGAACCAGAAGACTGAGACTGTGCAGAGACAGGAGTCATGGGTTGGACACTCTCAGTGTTAGCAACTGTAGCAGCAGAAGTAGAAACAGCTGATTTGTTGCGCTGATAGCAAGTCTCAATATTATGGCCAAAATGTTTGCAAAATTTGCAAAAACGTTTGATGGAATGGCAGCGAAGATTGTTGCAATAAGAAGAAGACCTATCCTTATTCTTCATTTAGAAGCAAAATATGCAAAAATGGACTGCAAAAATGAAATCTACGCGAAAAACTAGGTAAGGAGCACCTGAACCGCAAAAGTCAACTCTGGCAAAAAGTCAACGGTCAAAGTCAACAGTCAACGGTCAGTCAAAGTCAACGGTCAACGGTCAGCGTAGATGACGTGGCGCTGATGTCAGCAGGTGACTGGATGCTGACATAAGCTAAGGCTAACGTGGCACTGATGAAGTCATGGGTGACGTCAGCCTTACTTGATGATGGCACATGGGCACTCCGATGGTTGCGAGGCTTTCACCAAAAGGTAGATCGTTCCAAGATGATCTCAGTGATAGCTTCAGAAATATGATCGGAGTAGTATTCAAGGATGCTGACGCGTGCAGTGATCTTGTGCAGTGTTGGACTCCTCAACGATAGCGGCTGTAGGTCCGGAACCCGAAGATAACGCTTGGAAGACATCGGGGGTTCAACGGCGAGAGGCTGCGGCGACTGTTGTGATAGCAGAAGCGATGTTGAGAGTGGAGTAACACCAATAAAGATAAGACTGCTAAGAAAAAGGTCAGAGCAGTGGCTCTAATACCATGTTAGAAATACTGAATAATTGTATTGTATTTCTTGATAAAAGAACGTACATAGGTGCCTTTATATAGGAGGCATATGTGTGCAGTACAAGTAAATATGTGTGCTATACAAGTAACCTAACTGGGCCTAAAGCCCACAACACTATATACATTAACACTTTACCTTTTTATTACTATGAGAGAGTTCCTCTTGTTCTTCCGTTGAAAGCACGAGAGAGCGAGAGCTTTCCATCTTTTAAATGTGTTTTCACACATTGGCTCAGAATTCACCCATGCTTTTGGGATCATTGTCTTGATTTACAAACTCACCACCAAAAAGGCTTGTTCTGGTACATGCATCTATATTTATATACCTGCACTGCATATCTTCCTATTATCAATTTTGAAGACAACCAGAAGCTGTTGTTGTTGATCTGTTTTGTCTGGTGCGTTAAATTATCTTCTTCTTCTTTCTTCTTTTTTTGAGGAATATTTATCTTTTTAAATTTTCAACATATTTGTTTAGATTCCATATGTTGTTTGGTGAATTCATAATTTAGTCCATACACTTTTAATTCTTATATTTGACTTCTTAAATTTTAGATTAATAGAAAGAGAGAGCTAGATTATATTCAATTTAATAGATTTTGTAATTTTTGGACAAACAAATTATTCCTTTTAGTCTGACTCAATGAAAATTTAGTTCCACGACCTTTTGCGTTCTTATTTTGAGCCCAACTCAATGCTTACATTTTGATCCATAAAGTTTGGAGTAAAATGATATCAATTGACATCTTTTGACGGAATACTAACAATTTCACTTTTAATTTGAACTTTAGAAGGTAAAATGTATTACTTGAAAGTTTGTAGACTAAATTGTGATTTGACCAAATCGTTAAAAGGCAGTTATAATTTTCCCTTTTATTTTTCTTCCCAAAAAAATATAATTTAAAAAAAAAAAAAAGTTGAGTTTCTTTTATTTTATTGACTTAAAGTCTAAACCTCATGTTCGACGAATTAAGTTTATATGAATGAGCAGTCTTTTTTTGGTAGCACAACTAGGATTTTAATGATTAAGTAAAAGTAAATTTTAATGATTAAGGAAAAGTAAGTAGCACAATTAGGATTTTTTTTTTTTTTTTTTTTTTTTTGATTGAGAAGACACAACTAGGATTTTAATTCAAGGCAAAGATTAAAAGATAACGTTGACAAGATATTAATTTTGAACTTATCAGAAAAAAATAAAAATATAATTTTGAAAATATAAACTAATATAATTAACAAAAAAAAATTAAACAAAATTTTTTATGATTCAACATATAATAAGAATGTAATTTGTAATTAATGATAACTCAGTGATAATGACATTTTTTATGGCGTTATATGTTTTTAGTTCAAACCACCTTAGACCCTTCCCATTTGTGTACCCATACATACATACATACATATATATATATATATATGATGTGTGTATAACTTACCAAGTGAAGAGAAAATTATTTTATAATGTTACATTGCATGTGGTTCTGAGAATTTTAGACATTGAATTAGAACTTGAGGTTCCAATTTCAATTTTATTATTTTCTGGCTTTATACACCAAAATTAGCAATTATATAAAATCTATGCAATCCAAACATTTTTTTTTTTCCATAAACTGTTCCGCAAATATTGGGGTCTGTTTGGTTGGGTCCCACGGCACAGTTCACGACCTAGCCAAAAATGCAAAAAAGTGCATACGCATGCATTTTTGGGTCTCACGGCACTATTCACACATTTAAAACTGTAAAAAGAAATAGAGTTTTTAGAGAAGAAACCTAAGGAGCATAATCAACGGTAGATAAATGTAAAAGTTAGCTGAAATATTACAGTGTGATTCATAAATAGTATCAAAAAGTGCAGTGGAACCCATGAATAGTAGCAAAAATAAGCTAAATAGTAAAATAAGCAGACAAATTTCATCCATGCCAAATGCACACTCAATGAAGAAGAAAGTTTGAAGCGTAACTTAGGAAGTTCAAAGTTAAAAATAAAAAATAAAAATACTTTCTAGCCATTTGTATAGAAAAGAATGAGGTTGGAGATTGATTTTTCTTTTTCTTTTTTTCCCTTTGAATTCAGTTTTGTTCCATTGAGAGAGGTAGAGAGTTACTTTTTAGCATCTATGTCTGAGAGGTTAATGAGTTTTATACTCTAGAACTCTCATAGAGAATAGGAACAATTTTAGTCACACATTCATTGATTTTTTTTTTCTTTGGAAAAAAATTACCTTTTATTCATTAGTTAACATTTGGGGCCTAATTAATATTTTCATAGACAAAGAAATATTTCCGTTAGGGACATATTTGATGTAAATTGGCTAATCCTTTGACAAAATGCACTTTACTTGTAATTGGGTAGATATAGGATGGGTTTAGCACTTCAACAAACAAGTGTTCAAGTTGAGTGTTGAAGTCATGCAAATCTGACCAAGAAACAAGTGAAGAAGAGTTGCTCATTAAAGCTCGACAGGAGTCTCAATAGAATCCTTTTTATTGAGATTTAATGTTGAAGCTCGACAGAAACTCGACACAAGCTATATCTGTCGAGAATTACGAAATCAGACTTTTCAAATCTGATTACACGCATATTCCTATGTATTTGTGTAGGGTTTCTTTTCTCACAGCCCTAGACATAGATAGGGATTATTTTAAAGGCTGTCGTGCATGCATTGTGTGACCATATGCAAAAGTGTCGTAGTTCATCATTCTCTTTGTAGAAGCTTCTGCATCTTTGCGCCAAGGGTTTTGTGACCAAGACACTTTCTGATCTTCATTGTTGATGAACTGAAGAACTTTATAGCCAACATCTTCTTCAAGTTGATGGAGTTAATAACGTACTGGAATCTATATATCATTGGTTAATTACGTACTGGGATTTGTGCATTGAACAAAGAGATTGTCACTACAATACAAATCCAATTGGATATTAAGGTAAGGGTTCAACTATAGGTTGGTATTTTGGGATAGGCCAAAGGGTTTGGTAAGATTCCTTATACTTGTAACCACTTGTAATTGATAATAGTAGATTCTCGGGAGTGGTGACTTTCAATTTACCCGATGGGGTTTTGCCTCGGTAATTTTCCCCATTCGTAAACAAATCACCTGTGTCAAATTTATTTTCTGCTGCATTTAGTATAATTGGTGATTTGTTTATGCTACCACACCATTGCATGTTAAATTGACCTAATTAATTAACTTGTGTAATTAATTAATTTGCAAAGGGTTCAATTCATTTTAACCCAAACAATTTCTTAGGTCGTTGCCTAACTCAGTCTAGTGCTTTTGCAAGCCTTGTGTAGAGTTTTATAAGCTAAAATTATTAGTTCTTCCATTTCCTTCTCCTTTTCAACCTTACTTTCTCATTTACAATATGTTTGGTTAGGGTGATTATAGGGAGGGTGGAAAAAATGGAGGGAAAAATAAGAGAGAAAATGAATGAGATGGAGTTTGGTTAGGAGGGGGAAGGGGGAGAAAATCTTAAGAATCAGTTCATTTTTCTCTATGCCCACCAAAAAATAATCTCCCCAAATCAGTGAGAACGTACAAAAGAATATGTGAAAGGCTCATTGCTGGATCTTTTGGACAAAATTGTCCTTAGATCCTTCCTAGCTGTAAGGGTTCAAAAATGGTCCCAGACCCACTTAGAATAGTGGTGCTTGCTATTTCTAGCCCAACACAATTAATTTATAAGAGAGTGGGCTTTCTAAGTCAATTATAATGTTAAGTAGGGGCTTTTTATGTAAAACTATCTTCTTCTTTTTTTACTTTAAATTTTAAACTATGCGTAAAAAAAAAAAAAAAAAAACAAAACAAAAAAAAAACAAAACAAAACAAAACAAAACAAAAACAAAAACAAAACAAAACAAAACAAACAAATAAACAAACAAACAAATAAAAAAACCAGCCAAAGAAAACTATGCGTGAAACAATACATTTTGGCTCACTTAATTTGACAAAACCAAAAAAGAAGTCTAGGAACACAACAAAATAACACAACATTTTCACAATACTTCTATTTTCAACCATGATAGATCCCAATCTAATAATTTATTATTTTATTTTGACTTGTAAGGAACTTCACCTTAATAGTTCTAAAAATATTGGGATATAACAAAATGCCCCAACATTTTTATAGTACAATACCATTATTTTTAGTTGTGCTAGATCCTAGTCTAATATTTTATTATTTTATTTTTACACATAAGATATTGACACATATATTACAACATTTTTCACAATATCTCTATGTTTACATTAAACTTACATTAATGTAAACTAGTATGTAACCCATGCGATTAATTGTAGTGATGTTATTGGTCAACTTTTTTTTTTTTTTTTTTTTTTGGGTTTATCACATAGAGGATAGAATTATATTATAAAACAATGAAAAAAAGATTGCATTTTATAATTTAAGTGATGCTATTGGTCTTTTTTTTTTTTTCCTTTTTTTTTTTTTTTTGTTGTTTATCATATGGAGGATAGCATTATATAAAAAAAATGAATAAAAAAAGAGAATATTGCATTTTATTATTTAAGTGATGCTACAATGGAAAAAAGAAGAAGAGAATATTGTATTTTATTATTTAAAATATATAAAGGGACATTAATATATATATATATATATATATTATTTAAATTGTGTATACAACCGCATAGAATATAAATGATGGGAGAAATTAAAATAAATAATGAGCAAGCATGTTTCAAAAAATCATGATAATTATTCAGGGAAAAAATGCATCTTTAGTTTGTATTACCTACAAGTACTTTGCCAAAATGTTCTCCTTTCTTTATGTCTTGCAAAAGTGCATCCAATTTTATTTTAAAAGCTCTTGCAACAATGTCTGGTCGGTCTTCTAGTTTTTGACCAGGAATCAATTCTAAGAAAGAAACTATTTTTGGCCATTTAGGATTGCATGTAAAAGTAAGGAAGAGGTTTGGATAGCCTGCCCACTGACATATTGACATGGCATCTTGATAGTTATGAATAGACATGGCAAAAAGGCCGGGTCGAGTTAGGTCAATTGGGTTAAGGGTCAAATGGGTTGCGAGTCAAAACGGGTCATTTTAAGCAGATTAAAAATGGGTTCGGTTCAATCGAGTTACACGTCGGGTCAAGTCGAGTTGACCCATATCTTTCACATGAATTTTTTTTTTTTTAATAAAGAAAACAACATGCATTTGCCATTCGGAAAGTTATGCAACAAATTACTTGATGTAAAATGTATTACTTTGAATTCACCACTTATATCAAGAATGAACTCGGTTAAACTTATTAATACTTATTCAATAATTTTAAAATTATACAAATGCTAACATTGCTGTCTAAAACAATATACACAAAGATAAGTAAAGCAAATATACACGTTTTTATTTCTACACCAATTCAACATCTCAAAATATAAAACAAAATTACAAATGACTTATTGAATAACTTATTTGACAAAGAATAAAAACATATAAGAAATTTACAATCTTGAAAATTAATTTTATAATCTATTATTAATTGTGGTTGGCACTTTATTTCAATTTGAGATATACATTAAAACTTGAAGGTTTACTTATTTATACATGGTCTCTTTTATAAATATCATATCATTTTTAAGCAACACTCACTATAGGAAATATCATAATTTATTTTGAAAAGCTGTTTATTTTGGACATAAATTATTAAAAAATAGGTCTAAGCATTCATAATTTATGCTAATTTGATAATTTGGCTTCACTATTTTCACACTTGTGAATATTTCTCACACATGTCTACAATTTTAAATCTACGTTTTTAATTCTATTATAACTATATTATATTGGCATGTACTTTGCTATTTGATATTGTTAGGACATATGTGATTTAATGTTAAGAACATATGTCAATATAGAATTGGCTAATCTTTTGACAAAACGCATTTTACTTATAAGTGGGCAGATCTATAGGATGTGTTTAACACTTCAGGGAACAAGATTTCAAGTTCAAGTGCTAAAGCTATGCAAATCTGTCCAAGATTCAAGTGAAGAAGTGCTGGTTTTTAAAACTCGATAGCTAGTATCTATCGAGGTTTAAAAAGCTGCTAAAACTTGATGCTCGACAGCTATCTCAACAGATAAGCTATCTATCGAGGTTTATGAAATTCAGTTTTTCAGAGTTGATTTTAATCCAATCCGTGAATAGATGTTTGGGGTTTCTATTCTCACAACCATAAACATATATAAAGATTGTTTTAAAGGCCGTTACAATGGATGCAACTCAATGCAAAAGTTTTTTCCCAGCATATTGCGAATCGGAGACATATGCCCTAGTTCATCTTTCTCTTGAAGAAGTTGATGCATTTGTACACTATAGGGTTTTGTAATTAAGGAGCTTTGTGATCTTCATCATGTGATGAATTTAAGAACTTTGCAGCCAACATCCTTCTCAAGTTGGTGAGTAAGCCGTATACCAAGATCCACACATCAAATTGGTTAGTCATGTACTGGGAGTCGTGCATTAAAAGGAAGAGATTGTCACTACAGAACAAGTCCAATTGAGTATTGGGGTAAGGGTTCAACTGTAAGTTGGTATAAGGTACTAAGATTCCTTTACTTGTAACCACTTGTTGTGATAATAGTGAATTCTCAAGAGTAGTGACCTTAAAATCACCCAATGGGGTTTTTGCCATGTAGGTTTTTTCCATTTGTAAACAAATCATTGTGTCAATTTAATTTCCAATGCATTTAGTTATTTGGTGATTTATTTGTGCCACCACGCGTATTGCATGCTAATTGAATTAATTAATTAACTTGGCTAATTAATTTGGTAATTCATCACAAGGGGTTAATACATTCTTGACCTATCAGATATCTAAAAATTTTTACTCATTACAGAATGCTCAATCATCCATCTTTCAATTAATTTGCATGCAGTTATGTAAAGTCTCAATTATTTCCTTAAAACTCACAACGAACTAGGAATGGCAACGGGTCAAATTCGGGCTGGGTTTCTACATACCCGAACCTGAAGCCCGAACCTGACCCGCAGGTCTATATCTGTTACCTAAATCCGACCCAGTTAATAAATGGATTTTTTTCCCAGGCTCCAAACTCGGCCCATCGGGCCCCGCGGGCCTTGCCCACTTTAGGCCCAATCCTAAGTCCTAATGGCCTAAACCATGGCCCAATTTTTTTTTTTTTTAATTTCCATAATTAATTTAATAAATCTCAGATTTTTACACTAATTTAATTTACAATAATGATTTTAGATTTTTACATTAATTTTAGATTTCAAATTTCACATAAATCTACAATAATTTACCTTTAGGTTTCCCATTTTCCCTTTCAAAACACAAACCTAAATACAAAAATCACAAACTCAAAAACAAAAATCACAAGAAATAATACATAAAAATTACAAACCCATACATAAATCCTATATACATAAACCAAATACATAAAAAAAAAAAAAAAAAAAAAAAAAAAAAAAAATTCTTCCTTACAACAAGATCTTCCACAAGTTCAAATATATACAAAATAAATCCCCCAAATCCATGATGGTGACAATGACAGAGGTCAGAGCTTGAGGTGGAGTCCGTGAGTGAGAGTGAGTGAGAGAGGGAGAAGAGGGTGAGTCTGTGAGTTAGAGAGGGAGAGGAGAGTGAGGTTGTGAGGGAAGGGACGGCTGAGTGTGGAATATGAGAGTAAGTAGGGTTTTTTAAGTTTATGTATATATATATATATATATATAAGGGGCTTTTGGGTAATTATATACTTAAACGGGTCGGGTCCGAGCCGGGTATGACAAAAACCCAGACTCAACCCAGACCCGCTTCGGGTTTTTTTTAAGAAGACCCATACCCGACCCTATTATTTATCGGGCTGGGTAAAATCCGACCCTTTAGGGTCGGGCCAGACTGGGTATCCATGGGTTGGACTTTTATTGCCATCCCTACAACAAACAATTATATATATATATATATATATATATATTTTACCAAAAAATAAAGTTTTAAAAAATGGTTCGGGTTCGGGTTCGGTTCACGGGTTCGAGTCACAGGTTAAGCCGTTTTTGTTTCGGGTCAAAAAAATCGGGTTCGGTTCAGGTATTTTTTAGGTTAGGTCAGAAAGTTCTAATCCATTTTGCCATGTCTTATGAATCATGTATCTTGGGCCACCAATGAAAGAAGATGGTAAAACTATTCCTTTACCAAAAGATGCTCAAGTTGTGTCTCCCCATTGTACTACATCTTTAAGGCCACTTTATATCTTAGCTTTTAGGTAGTCTTTTTTTTTTTTTTTTTTTGGTATCCACCACAAACGAATTCCTTCAATACAAAAATAAGCGTCAACAATATATTGCTAAAAAAGTATACCACCAGAAATTATTGTGTTGCCTTCACTAAGTCGTTGTTGGATACGGAATGCATAATATTCTCTCATCGTGAGAGTTGAATTTTCACTTTCATGTGTGGAGCCTCTTGATCTTTTTGGTATACCAAGAGAGAAGTCATCCTCACCATAAGGGAAAACCAGATGATATTGCATAGCCATAAAAGCTGGATGAATTTCACTTATACGTTGGAGCCCACTATCATGATCCTCAACAATAATATCATGATACCCATTATTAGGGTCAAAATCATCCATAATAAGACCAGCAACTTCTGAGGCAGTAGGTAGATTATACTGTGAAGAATGATTGGTACAGCAATTGGTGAGATGCAATCTCATATCTGCAGTATTATATTAAGTGTAGTGACCCCTGGCCATTATGAAAACCTTAACCAAAGCATTGTTTTCATCAAGCATATGTATTAGAGAGTTAACAATTTTAGGATCAATGCCATCATTTTCTTTATCAAATGAAACCGACCTTATCCTATGCTACACTTCATTCTCTATATCAAATATGTAAAGTTGAGCAAATTTTGGTTCTAATCCATCAACTGGTAACAAAGAGCCAATCTAATGATGATTATGTCCATTTAAGCTGAAGATATAAGAACCATTTCCATCATTTAAAGTTTTGTCAACTTTCCCACCCATTGACGTTATTGCAAACATTGCATTATATCGCCGATGATTGTCATGGAAATGCACAAATGAAGGGCCATTGTAATACAACAATTCTTCATGAACTGGAGGTGCACGTTTTAACAAAGGTAAATAAATTAGTCCTTCCGAACTGAAAGTTCAAAATGTGTATAAAATACCCTTGAACATTTAGACCCTCAAATACAAAGTTACCAATTCAAGCCTTATATCAAACAACTACTGTGCGAAACATGATAACAAGCTCATAATAGAATTGATAAATAATCTAAGCCAAATATAAACACGTCCATAACAATAAATATAAGGCAAAGATAAAGGGAAAGAAGATGCAAACACACGGACAACACACGATGTGTTATCGAAGAGGAAACCGAAATCCTCAGCGTAAAACCTCTCCGCCGCCCTTCAAGCAGTAAATAATCCACTAAAGAATATAGTTGGGATACATGAACAGCAGAAGACCCTCCAAGCTTAATCTACCCAATTACCTAAGCCCTCCAAACTTCTTGCTTCAACGAGGTTATGCCGAACCTTTTTCTTCTTTAGCTTCCTAGATTTCGCTACTATACCATAACATCAACGAATGTATATTGGTTCCTTCCAAACTGCTTCCCTTAGCACCAAATGAACCTTCTCACAGACGTGGGTGTGGTGAGATAAGGATTTGGTCAATGGCCTCTCAAGGATGTAACAATGGAAAGGAAGAGAGTAGAGGAATTTGTAGAATCTCTAAGGTAAAGATTGGAGATGAGGCAATCTTGTTTTTCTCTAGGGTTTCTCTCACAAAATTCTCTTTGGAAACTCTCTTAAAATCATGGGTATAAGGGTCTATATATAGTAGGGTGAGGAAGGAATACGAAGAGATAGTTTTTGCTAAACAGGGTAAATTGGCAGTTTGGTCTTGTGACTTGTCCAAGTCGTGAGTTCAAGTCGCGACGTAATGGCCTGGCCAGCTTGGGACTTTTGTCCTGTAGTGCGACAGCTGGCGCGACTCTTCAGCTTCCCTGTGTGCATCTCATGTGCCTGCATTTGGCGGCTTGTAGCTGCGAGCCACTCGTGAGTCCTAGCTGCGAAGCTCTGCTTCTTTGCACATACTTGCTTTTTTTCACATCTTCTCACACACTACCCTGACAATAATCCTACCTAAATATAGAGTTACTAAGTGCTAAATTACAAGCAAATTGGCACGGAATAATGCCAATAAGATGGTTGATAAATTTCAACCTTACAATCTTCCCCTTTGGCTATTCCGTGACAAAACCCTAAAACAAACTCTAGACTTAACACGTGAGTTGGGAACAGTTGAAAAACTCACCCACGCCTAACTCTAGAATATGTAAAGCTTTTGAACCATAAGAGCAAGTATCTTTTGAAACACAACAACACAATAAGTTCATTGTACACAGAAACTTATAATGCATATGAAGCAAGCACAATGCGACCATGCACAATGGAGTAAAGCAATAAACCATAGCAAGACCAAAACCTGCAATCATTATAACCAAGTGATGACAATGCTCATTCATACTTGGAATGAGCATCCGGACATTCAAGTTGAGAAACACAAGGTAAATCACTTGAATAACCAACACTCAACCAATGCACAATACATGAAGTATGTGTATTTAGGAAAAATCCTACACGGGCACAAGAGTGATAGTACTTTACAAAGAATGCATAGCATTAGGTTAGAAGTACTGATTTAGGAAAGCACAAAAGCTACATTAAGCATGGCACAAACCACAAAGGCCTACAATAGTACATAAACAAACCCTTAAAGCTTACAAAAGCAACATGGATACAAAACACAAAAACCAAAAACCTTAAAACCTACATAGCTAGCAAAGGTACAAAGCAACACATAAATAAAGATGTGCTGAATAAATACAAAGCGGATATTGAAATATAATATGGTAGAAGCTAAAGATAGACAAAAGCAATAAACAAAAGCCCGTT